>PVHY01015795.1:0-35228 GCA_004024945.1 Uropsilus gracilis | reverse complement strand
GGGCTCAGGAAAGACCCCCCCCCCCAACTCTTGTCCGCACACCGAGTGGAGCGAAGAGCGAGGAATTCAGGGGATTCCTTCCCGTTTCCGGGGGTTTGCTGGTCCCCGTCTCTCCCCTCCCATCTTCTCGGGCCTCGAGCCTTCGGGCTGCGACAATGGGCTCCTCTGTGTGGCCAGGAGAAGGCGGAGGCGAGGGGGAATTAAGGAGCTGCGACGACGGCTTGGGTAGGGGGTGGACGTTATGACCGAAGGGAGGGGCAGGGTCCCGGGATCAGGATTCTCCTGCAGGGGCATGCACTTGGGAGGACGTTTTGAGTTCTTTCCTCACTGTCTCCCTCCTCCGGCCCCAATTTCCTAGCTTTCCTTTTGGAGTTTAGTGGAGGGAAGATGCCAGACTCCCCAGTCAGACCCCACGATTAGATAGTGGATGCCTGCTTTTCCTTGTGGAGTGGCGACAGGCAATCTCTGAGGGTCTCCTGGACTCTCAGGCGTTGGGATGGTAATGGGAGGCAGTAGACAAAGGGAGAGGGGGATAGTCTAGCTAAGAAAGTTCTAGCGTTACCCATCCTCCACAGGTCTGGCTGGGAAATGAAGTCAGGCGAGTGTGTCTTAGGAGGCTGGGGGGAGGATCAAACAGAGCAGGGAGATGCCTTGTGCCTCCCGTTGTAGGCTTCGGGAAGCCTTGTAAGATTTGGGGCAGTAAGGGTGCTTCCAACAGGTGGGCTTTTGGGAAGAGACAGGAAAGTCACCAAAGAGCCTGAAGGATTGTCCCATTGCAGATAGGTGCTGACATTTGGAAAAACTGCAGCGGAGGAGGCAGCTCTTGCTGCCTCCACACAGCGGTTGGAAAAGGGAGGAAGGAGAGGGGGACAGTGTTACCCTGGTGATGGACTCTTCTCTCACCTCTAACTGCTAAGCTCCACGCTTTTCCCACTCCCCTGGATCTGAAAAAGATGAGAGGGAAAATGGGTATCCTACTTGGAGGCAAGACTGTTCCTCTGCTCCACGGAGTCAAACATAACCTAGGGTAGCAAACTCCAGTGACCATTTCCCCAGGAGAATTAGTGACAGGGAACTGGCTCTTTTCCATCTGGATTTTGGGGTCCTCCAGTCAGGGAGACTCCAACTTCCCTATAATTCGTGCCTGGAAACAGGAAGAGTGAGATTTTGCTACCCCCTGGTGTCCACTCTGTAAATGCTGCCGGGTAGCTGGTTATAGAGGCCAGCACTTCGGAAACTTTCTTAGAGGGTGTTTTAAGAACTTTATTCACTTGTTTCCAATCCTCCTCACCCAGTCCCAGTACAGAGTCTGAACCTCCCTTTTCCAGGCCGTACATTCCATAATCTTGAGCAAATTATTTGGGGAAAACAATTGGTAGTGTTCAAATCTCCCACAGCTAGGAAGTGGAATGTAAATTATGGGAGTCCATGAAGTCTTGCAAAAAAAGTGCCAATGGAAGTTTTTGAACTTGTAGGAGGAGGGAGTTTTATTGCAGGGGCTGGGATCCAGTTACTCTTTCGCAGGGGTTATTTTACTATTTGCTGAAGGCAATGCGTATGAATTATAGTGGTCAAATATCCTTTCTGTAAGAATGCAGGCTGTTTCTTAACTGTTGTGTGGTGTGTATGTGTGTGTGTGTGTGTGTGTGTGTGTACAATCACTTGTATCTTACAGTAAAGTGTGTCATGATGTTTATGTTTTTGGGAGATTTGAAGGGTTCAAGATTAGAATGGAGGAATTAGAGGCTGGGACTAGACCAGGTTGAGAAGTTCCCTCCTACTTTCACAAACTCTCACCATATTTCACCAATTTCAGATTACTTGAAGCTTATCTAATTCCCATTTGGCAAAAGAAAGTCTGTCTTGTTGAAATGAACTAACTTGCTTCAAGGGACACAGTATGTGAAGGAACCAGGATTTGAATCCAGGTAGTCTGTCTCCGGAGTCTTTACTTCCAAGAACTAAATTATAGGGATTCAATCTGTGTTGTCAAAGGCCATGAAATAACTTCCTTTTCCACCACATAACCATCATGCTAAGAAATGTGACCTTTACTTTTGTAGCAGCCATTGCTGAAAGACTTTTCTTTTCTTTTTTTTTTTTTAAGAGACTAGGTCTCTCTATGTTGCCTGGGGGTAGTCCCGAACCTGCGAACTCAAGTAATCTCTAGCCTCAGCCTCCCAGGTAGCTGGGATTACAGGTGCATGTCACCACACCCGGCTATTTATTATTTATTTATTTATTTTGAGAGTACATCTCACTGTATTGCCCAGGGTAGTCTCGAACCCTTGGACTCAAGTGATTCCTAGCCTCAGCCTCCCAAGGCTGGGATTATAGGCATGCAACACTGCACCAGGCTTGAAAGATTTTCTAGTAGTGATAGATGTGCTCCTGTGGGTCAGGGAATAACACCATTCTTCCCCCTCATTGAACATGTCCTTTGTTGTTCTTATGGGAGAAGTAGTATTACCCAAATATGAGAGCAGGCAGAACAAACACCTGTGTCTTTATTTATTTTGAGACTAGGTCTCACTATTTTTGCCCATGAAACCGCAGGCTCACCTTGCCCAGGGTACCACAGACTCAAGCAATCCCACAATCCCCAGCCTCAGCTTCCCAGGTAGCTGGGATTACAGGTGTGCGCCACCACACCCAGCTATGTTTCTGGGACTAGGTCTCTTTGTGTTGCCCCAAGTGGGACTCGAACTGCGATCCCTAGTCCCAGCTGCTTCATAGGCTGAAGCTTACAGGCACACGCCACTGTGCCCGGTTTAGCACAGTGTCTTTAATGTTTAGTCTCTGGTGTCTGTGGACCAAGAGATGTAGCTGTCATTCTGCCTGGGTGGGGGGGGGAGCTGCTCACAAATGGAAGAGCAGCAGTGGCTAGGGCTCTATGTCCATGCCTGGATATAAAGGGGAATTGATGAAGGGCCACAAAGGGAATTTTAGGGACAGGGATGGAGAGACCTGAAAAAATATATGTCTGCCTGTGTCTTCTGAAGAAACTGGGGCTAGCCCATGGTTATTTTACGATAAGAAATCAGCATAGTATATGTTAATTCTACCCTTTTTGTTTAATTTCCCCTTAGGTTGGGTATTATTTTCTTGATAGTATTCCTTGAAAAATTTACAACTGGTATCTCTCTGAACTGGGTATCACCAAGGTCCACACGACAACCTCTTGCCTGTGCTGGTACATTTGTTTCCATTCTGGTCTATAAGCTCCACTGTTACTCGCTGATAAGCCATTCTCTGCACCCAGCCATAGTGCTCTTCTAAACCCTCTCATCAGATCACATGAACCTTCCAGTGACTTTTCATGTGTATCAGAAGTTCTCCTCTGCCTTTTGATCCAGTCTCATCTCTGACCGCTGCCCTGAGCTGGGAAGTCACCAAGAACCCTGAGCCCTGGTGGCTTCTTTCAGTTCTTCAAATATGCTTTGCTTATTCCTAATTTGGGACCTCTTCACTCTCTTTTCCTTCTGCCAGGAGGCCTCTTTTCACAATTCTAGTCATCGGCTCTCATCCATTAGGCCCTGACTGAAGTGTTTTCCCTGAACCTCTGACCTAACATGATTTCTCACCTGTTGTGAGACAACTATGTCTTTTATTTTTTTCACAGCATTTATTCTATTTGAAAATGTATTTTTTTAATTTCCTGTCTCTCTTAACAGAGCGATATCTCCCCCGCCACCACTTATCATTTAAAAATAAGCTCTATGAAGAAAGGATCTTGTCTGCTTGTCGCAGCTACACCCTCAATGGCATCTGACTAGATCCTCAAAGGCAACATCAACCCCCATGAAGATGGGGAACAGAAAATCCCACACAAAAGAGATGGTTCTGGCACCAAGTGAGAGGGAGCAGCCAGAGAGGAGCCCTAGGCACAGGCTCCACTGCATAGCTTTCTCTTCTCCTCAGACTCAGCCATTACAAGTTCTTTACTGAAAGTTGATAGTTCCAAGTGGAAGCTACACAAGACAGTTGGAAGCAAATGTGGAACATCTTCTGGGTCAGATGTAGACCCACTGGGCTTGGAGAGTCTGGAAGAGGCATGATTAGGAAAGGGAGTTCTGAAAAGTCTCCACATTCACTTGTGGATCTTACTGGTGTGTAAGCCCAGGGACACCTTTTTTTTGAGACTAGGTCTCGCTATTTTGCCCAGGGAACCACAGGTTCATGTTGCCTGAGATACCACGGACTCAAGCAATCTCCAGCTTCAGCTTCCCAGGTAGCTGGGATTATAAGCGCGTGCCACTATGCCCAGCTATTTTTTTGGGAGTAAGTCTCCCTACGTTGCCCCAAGTGGGTCTCGAACTTGTGAACTCAAGCAAGTCCTGGCCTTGCTCCGTAGGCTACAATTAAAGGCACGCGCCACCATACTGGGTCGACACTTTTATATAGTTGTAAACCGTCTGAAAACACACTTATACTGTGTTAACTTCTGATTTTTTCATCCATGCACAGTGCCATGCATCTGTATAAGTGTTGTATATTTGTTTCCCTTAAATGATAACTTGATGCTTCAATTAAAGCACCAAGTTATTGAACCTACTGCTTTTTTTTTTTTTTTTTTTTTTTTTTTTTTTTTTTTGAGACTAGGTTTTCTGCTATTTTTGCCTGGGGAACCACAGGCTCTCGTTGCCCAGGATACCACGGACTCAAGCAATCCCCAGTCTCAGCTTCCCAGGTAGCTGGGATTACAGGCGCGCGCCACCATGCCCAGCTATTTTTTTGGAACTAGGTCTTGCTACGTGCCCCAGGTGGGACTTGAACCATGATCCCTGGCCCCAGCTGTGGCTTCCTAGGCTGCCACCTACAGGCATGTACCACCATGCCTGGCTAAAGCACCAAGTTATTGTCCCAGCATTTATTTAGTCACTCTCAGTTGGAGGTATTTTTTATTATTTGTACCTTTTCTCTATTAAACAGTATAAACAGTTCCACAAATTTATTCCTCCTTACTTTGAGTTATTTCCACTGAGCTTATTGCACCAAGTGGAATTATTGGATCAAAGAGTGGAAGCCATTTTATAGCCCTTGCCTGCGGAGGTAATATTCAGCCCTTGCCTGAGAAGGTAATATTCAGAGATCATGGGTCATGGAACTCTTTTAAAATATATATAAAGGTTGAGTGTGATGAGAACTTGAATTTATTTTGAGTGACTCAAAGTGACACACAGTGACACACAGTATCACAGTGAACTGCCATAGTTACCTGGGAATAGACTGGGTATATATAGGGAGCCTTAAATATTTAGAGCTGCCTGAATGGCACAGGCCATCTCCATAAGCAATAAGTTCCCTCTCTCTGAAAAAATTTTAAGGATAATGAGCATGTTTTAAAAGAAATTACTTTATAAGCTTTCCAAATTTGTGATCTCTATTTTCCTAGCCTCACTCCTTTGCTCTGAAAACAAATTTTGTTAAACAAACATTTATTAAGACCTAACACTTGCCAGGTATATCTCGTGGCAACCTGAACCTTCTTTGGCAGACTCCCAACAGGTCTCCTGGGGCAGGCAATCTGGAAATTACAGCAGCATGAAGTCATGCCTCCACCACCCTCTCATGCCCCCCCCCCCCCAAGCTGTAGAACTGCTAAGCTGTGGGTACGATTTTTTTCTCCAATTTCTTGACATCTCCTTTCCTACACTCATTGTCTAGTTCCAGGTCTCTGTTCGTACTCCCTCCACCTTAAGACCCCTTATTACAAAACATTCTCTCTAAATGCTGTGTCTCAGCATGCTCGCAAGCCAAACACATACCAACGTGATTGGTGCCAAATCATTGCTATCTTTTTTATTTCTGCCAAAAGATAATTGTACTTCCAGTGGGGAATTTGGTCACCAAATGATTTGTAATTGGTGGAATATATAGCACTCCAATTCCACTAACATAACTTTACCTCCCTACCATTAGCAAGTGTATTTACACACATGCTTCCAGGCAAGCAGCCTGCTTTATTGAAGGGACCAGTTGCTTAACAATCTGTTGGTTTTGTTTTTATTTTTTTAAGCCAACTCACTTGTTAAAACATACTCTCCAAACTCCAAGTTTGGACAGGGAGGAAAAGCCCCTGTAGAGGATGGAGACTCAACCATAATCTCTGAGTTTTACTCTTCTGTGGAGTACCTTTTACTGAATTCCTCTGCTACCACTATACTCCCCTCATGGAAGCCCTGATCCCTTCTCAGTTCCTCTAGGATATAATAGGACCCTTCCCCCACCTGGGTGCAGAGGATGGAGAGTGTAGGGAAGAGATGAAATTCTGGGGTCAATTCCCTAGCCACCTTTCAGCAGATGCCATGAGCCCAAGCCTTGGCAATTGCATCATGGATGGCCGGTCTTCTAGAAACTCAGGGAAGCCAACAAACATGTGGTAATGGGAAATACTATGGTCAAAATTAACTGTCCATTTTGTAGATAAAAACAGTGTAGTAAATAGTCTGGTCTTCTGGGCACGGTGGCATGTGCCTGTAAACGACAGCCTATGGAGTCGTGGCTGGGACTGGAGATCTCAGTTCGAGACCTGCCTGGGGTAACATAGTGAGACCTAGTCCCCCCAAAATAGAGACTTAGTCCCCAAAAAATAGCTGAACGTGGTGGTGTGCACCTGTAATCCCAGCTACCTATGAAGCTGAGGCTGGGGATTGCTAGAGTCTGTGGTACCACGGGCAACGTGAGCCTACTGTTCCACAGGCAAAAATAGTGAGACCTACTCACTTATATGATGGATATAGGGAAAAACAAACAAATGAATAAGAAAAAATAAAACAACCAATGGGACTGAACAATGGAGCCAGAGAGGAGGAGGGGGAAGAAGGCCAGGGAGGCGAAGAGCACAAAAGATCAGCATGGTTAACAGATGTTAGTGAAGTGGGAAAGCCCCAGGGTACACAATAATGGAATAATGTAATATAAATATAAATACACATATATATGAAAAATTTTAAAAATTTAAATTAAATTAAAAAAAAAAAAGAACAACCATCACAGAGATAGTTGACATTCTCTGTGGATATCTCTTCTATTCTATTCCCCGTTATACATTCCCAGCAATAATAATTAGTACACTGGATTTGATGTTTGCCAGTCCAGTGGTATTTAAAACTCTTAAATCACACATCAGTAAATAATATATTATTTTGCATGGTTATACGTTCATAATTATGGTATTGTAATATGTATATCTATGTAACTTGCTTTCTTCCCACAAAATTTTTAATTTAATTTAATTTTTAAAATTTTATTTATTTTTTAATTTTTTTTAGACTAGGTATCGCTATTTTTGCCCGTGGAACTGCAGGCTCACGTTGCCCAGGGTACCATGGACTCAACCAATCCACAGTCTCAGCTTCCCAGATAGCTGGGATTACAGGCACGTGCCACCATGCCCAGCTATTTTTTTGGAACTAGGTCTCGCTACAGGCCCCAGGCGGGACTCGAACCGCGATCCCTAACCCGGGCCGCTTCATAGGCTGAAGCTTACAGGCACGAGCCACCGTGCCCGGCCTTCCACACAAAAATTTTAAAAACTTTAAAAAAATCCCCTAACTATCCAGGATATTGGAGAATATCCCCATTTGTTACTTCTATAATTGTATCCAAATTTTATGTTGTCTTAAAGTTTTAAAACTGGTAATATTTGTCATATTGATATCTTGTTGTATCCTACTTTGCATACTGAAATCTTGTTGTAACCCAATTTTCTTTTATTTATACGTTCTAAACCTGAAATAAACTGTATAGTTTAAAATAAAAAAATAATAGTGAGACCTAGTCTCAAAAAAAAAAGTCCGGTCTAATAGTGTAAATGTGAATCTGGAAAATATTCTTTATGTGTTTAGAAAAGAATATTTGGCACAATATTTGACTTTTTAAAAATTATGCCCCCCCCCCACAAATTGATATTTCCTGTTTTAAAGATGCCAGTCAGAAGTAGTCCAGTCCTTCCTTAAACTTTATGTTTAATTCACAAATTTTAATAATCACTTTAAAGGGTTGGATTGGTAACTATTTGGTACTACTTATAAATGCAGTTAAGACTCCTTCAAACATTTTAAATATACTTTGTAAATTTAACATATTCCATGTCCTTATAAAGTTATTTGGTAATCTGAACTACCCAACAAAACATTCCTGAATATCAAAAACCTTTTAAAAATCTAATAACTTATAAATATGATGATTCAATGCTTGAGTTTTCTCAAATGTTCCAAAAGCAATTTAAAAGGCAAGTTCTATCTCAAATTACATGTTAAAGCACATATTTAAAATTAGAGTTGCAAGGCAATTGTTACTGTTACAGACTAAATTCTCTAAATCATGCAAAGAACTTAAAATGCTAAATATGCAAAAATTCCTTAATATAAACATATTAATGCTACCTATTTGATTCTTATAAGTGCTTCTGCCCTTGACTTTAGAATTTGGGGATATTAGGACACACTTACCCACCAGGAAATAATTATGTCATCCTAAATGGCTGGAAGCCCCATCCTGAGTGAGTTTTTGGGAACACATCCTTAGTGGCCCAGAAAGCATAAACAGCAGAGATTTTGTCCCAGATTTTCAGGCAGCTCTTCTCAGTTCATCGACTTCCCCACTCAGCCCTATGTCTGGATGCTGTCTCATTACTCTCTGGGTGAACCAATTTCACAGCCCATAGCCCCTAGATTCAAGTTTCACTCCATCGAGTTCTTCAGCCTACACACGGAAGTCAGAAACTCCTACCCAGGTTGCTAGACGACTTGTTTGGATAGAATTAATCTATTTAAGGATCCATTTTAATCTAAATTCATTCCACATTTTTTCCAACTCTGGGTCCACAGCTCCTACAGATATTGACTGGTCAAATTTCTCCTGGTGTTGCCTGACTCTGGTTATAGACATAATGTTATGCCAGAGACAGGTAACAGAAAGATTAACATTTAACAAAGAACCAACTTTAGGATGAATGACTTTTTTTTTTTTTAAACTAGGTCTCACTATGTTGCCCTGGGTAACCCTGATCCCGCAGACTCAAGCGATCCCCCCCTCAGCCTCTCAGTGCTTGGACTATAGGCATGTGCCACCAGGATGAATGACATTTTAAGGTAGTGGGAAAAAGTATTGTGGACTCCACTGGATTCATTGTAGTCTTCTGGTATTATTTACAGTATTTCAAAGGCATACTTTCTCTTGCCCCTTAAGCTGGATAGTGAGTAGTTGACTACAACATTTTAGGTGTTTTTGCCTAACTCCAAATCACAGCCCTCTCTAAAACCATAATGTGTACTGGGCACATGTTGGAAATTCAGTGATATTTGGAGAAAAGAAAACCCAAGTGCTCTGTGTCCTCTTGGGCATTACCTGGAATAAGGGAAGGAATTGCTGGAGAAGCAAACAAACAAGAATGAGTTGACATGGATGCTTCAAATTAGAACCTTGGAAGGCCAGACTGGTGTTTCCACCAACCAAGACTGGGAGGTTGCAGGGAGGGCAGATTTGGAAGCCAGGCAGACTGAGCTTAGTTCTGGGTGCTTTTGGTTAAGATATCTGCACAACACTGGGAGGACTGGCATCAGTGTCAGTATGTATATGGGAGTATGTGCCGGGAGCTTGGGATGCTGGGGTTGGAGAGAAACTTTTGAGGGCAAATAAGTAGTTGTTGAGTACACTAAGCTACTCAAGAGAATGTAGTGTGAGAATGAAAGGGAGCTTAGAATAGCAGCTTGAAAAACACCATAATTTAAGGTACAGACAGAGGAAGTGGATCTTGCCTATGACACTGGGGAGACGCCAGAGGGGTGGAAGCACACATGCTGTTTTTCTCTTGCTAACAATATGCCTTCCTTGGTTGTAAGCATAAACATGGGCATAGGATTGCTAGTGATGGGCAGAGACAGTAAGTGTGACTTGGGGGATGCTATATTGAGGTGGGTTATTGCTGTATGTGGATGTGGCAGTAGTGGGGATCTCTGAGATGTTTCTTTCTAAAAGGTATGAAGGTATCAGTGAGTCAGAATTTCTGGGTTTTTCACTTTCTCTGCTACATCATATTTCACCAAACTTCTTTATTTTGGATTCTAGTTTGTGTAGGAAAATCTCTTCTTAAACATGAGAAGGGAGGTGTGAGAAGGCAGTATCTGTAGAGGAGTCTGAGAGGAAAGGGTTGCCTTACTGTTGAGTACATGCATGTGAGTGTGTATTGTACACATATGTTTTGCCCCAGTATGTGTGTGTGAGGGTGATTATGTCTTATGTTGGTGTTTATGTGTGTGTATATGTACAATGTGTACTTTTCTATGTTTGAGTATCAAGATTAATACAGAAATTGAGAGGAAAATTTGAGAAGCTTTTATGACAATTCAGTAAAGTGATTTTTAATTGAATCTACTAAAAAAATTGACCTATGTTATCTCTATATGTATGTTCTATTTCCAGTTCATTTTCTAGTAATTGTTATTATTGTGCAGTAATGTTATTGCACTGTAAATCCACAGCAGATTGCACATCAAACTTCCTTCACTGCAATTAGTTAGGGAAGTACCAGATCAAGATTCTTAGAAGGTCCTGATTGTGAAAACCCTAAAGGAGGAAAATTCAGTTCAGAAGCAGGAGACTCTTGTTTCATGTTGTATCAGTGAGGTGTGAGGTCAGGTCTTGTGTACAAACCTGGACCACTCCTGGGATCTGGCTAGCACTTGAGAAGATGTTCTTTCTTCCTTTTCTTCCCTTCAGCTGTTTGAGATGGGAGCCCCCCAGCAGTTCTCAAGGGGGTGGAAGCTTGTGTCTGCACCCCTACAGCCTGAGCCTGTGTAGGGCATTGCTCTTCCTGCCTGCAGGTGACACCTCTCAGAGAAAAAGGATTTCCAAGCCCTCATACTGTCCCCAAGACAATAACACACACTGTCAGAAAGAGCAGAGTATTTTATTGCAGTAAAATCAGACACATCCCTTTGCCCAACACAAGGAACTCAACACAGTTTTTTCTGCCCTTCTTCCTTAGATAATCTCTCCCATCTGCAGCCCACTACTGAACTATCTAGCACAGTCTTTCCAAGGCCCTAACCTTAGCTTGCATTTCTAATTTTATATTCCTGGTCTTTTTAATGCATTCCCCTAAATTATACATGCCACAGCCCCCACAAAACCTACAGCCACCCTATCCAGATCTTTTGTGTTTGAAGGGCCATACCTAATCACACTCAGGAAGCAGTGCAGCAGCAGCAAAGGCTAAAGAGATTGATCCCTCTTCCCTCACTTGGACAATCCATAAAGTCCCCTAAGGAATTGAGAACATGTGAAGCTGAGTGTGTGGGAGGGAAGTGGCATTTACGGAGAAGGTAAGGATTAGTAAAGAATTCAAGGGAGGAAATGCAACAGCAGCACCAGGAGTTTGCAAAGCTTGGAGTTGTCATGGTGGGAGGGGGCACTTGATCTCAGATAACTTTGTCCAAGTGCACGGGAACCAGCTGGTAGCTCTGGTCATCTTTCATTTGGGGAGCCTCGCAGGCAATGATGAAGTAGGCATCCTTTTGCGTTTCTTTGTACTTGCAGTCTGGGTACTTTCCTGAGGTGAGCTGACAATCGGTCAAGGACATGCGGTTTTGGCTCTGGTGGCAGTTGTCTCGGCCGTTCTTACAGGCTATGTTGGGGGTCTGACAGGTGGTGGCCACTTGAGAGAAAGATTCATGCAGGAAGGTGTTGATACTCTTGCAGCGCTTTGTGTACTTGTTGATGTTGGCCATCGCTGTACTGCACCGCTGAGGGCTGGGCTGCACGTGCTGAGTTTCAAACCACTGAGCTGAGGTCATGTTCTTGGGCTTGGCACTGACTGGGACCTCGGCCACCCACAGACCCAGCAGCAGGAGCAGCAGCAGGGGGCTGAGTCCGGCTCTGGCTGGTGCCATCTCTCCTAAGGGGTACAGAGGAATAGAGCAAGTGGTAGGTGGGTTACTAGTCATAATGGGGGAGCCCTGCTGGCTCTTCTAGCAATCTTATCCCCTATGTGAATTATTGCAAGACTCCTGCAGCCTTAGATACTTAGAATACCACTGGCATTTTTTTAGTGTATTTCCAGTTGATAATTTGCCTCCCTGCCCCTAATAAATACTTCTATTGTTTATCCCTCATGATAGTTTTATGAGGTGAGCATGATACGTTTAAAAACTATATGAGCCAATGGAGACCCAGAAAAGTTAAGGCAATTGCTCATTGTTACATAGCTAGAGAGCGTCAAATATAGAGTTTTAACCAAGGCTTCTTGGCTTCTAAAGTCACTCTTATTTTCACACTCCAATGTTTTTTTCCTCCCTTTTTCTTTTGGAACATTGAGGAAAAGTAAACTAATCTTGAAAGAAAAATAAACCAAGAGCTTCACTCTGCTCTCATCAGCTAGCTCAGGTGACCCTAAATAAGAGACACCATTAAGGTTGTGGAGCAGGCTAATTTCTCTCTGTTCTGTGGCCCAGTTTCTCACTGAAGCTAGAAAAACAGACACTCCCAGTAAGGGAGTCTGCTCCAGCTGGCAAGGTGCATGTGGGTTGGGTTTTTTCCATGGCTGCCATTTTGCCCTGTTGGAGAAAATCTTGGAATGATGGAGGGTCAGAACTGGAACTTAGAGATGATGTAATCAGCTCTCTCTTTTACAGATGAAGGGGTGTGAGTTCCTGAAAGAGTGAGTTCCCTTCCCAAGCTCCCCAAGTGAGAGGCAGAGCTTTAGCTAGGAGCTTCCTGACTTTCAGCCCATCCTTTTGATGTCATGTCTGACTGAAAAAGGAAGGAGAAAGTGTCTGCCACAGAGTCAGAGTCTACTGACTGTGTGGCTTTGAGCACTTCATGAACATGTCTTCAATGATTCTCTTCTAATCCTTCTGATAACATCTAGGAAAAAGTTTCCTATTAGCAAGAGGATATATTCTAGGCCAGACATGGTGGCGCATGCCTGTAAGTGGCAGCCTAGGAAGCCACGACTGGGACCAGGGATCGCGGTTCAAGTCCTGCTCAGGGCAACGTAGCGAGACTTAGTTCCAAGAAAATATAGCTGGGAGTGGTGGTGTGCACCTGTAATCCCAGCTACCTGGGAAGCTGAAGCTGGGAATTGCTTGAGTCTGTGGTACCCCAGGCAATGTGAGCCTGCTATTCCACGGGGAAAAATAGCGAGACCTAGTCTCAAAAAAACAAACAAACAAAAAAAAGATACATTCTTTGTCTCTTTTTTATAAAGCGCTTGGGCTAAATTCTCAGCCCTAAGTAATACTAGAATAAAATTTTAAAAAGTTGGATGACAATCAGTATATCTGCTTTTACTTCTCTTTATTAAGTGACACTTGTGTTCTTTGAAATATGGTGTCATGCAGCTTCCTTTCCTAAGAATTTTTTTCAACTAAAATGAATACATGCATAGTCAATAAATTATATTATGGCAGCTAGTGATATTGCAACAATTGTCAGGGAGGAAGCAAATGACTGAAGTGGGGAAGTTGCTCTCACTACAACCTCTCAGATTTCTGTTGGTATGTTGGGACCCACCCAGCCTCAACCTCTGGGACTTGTGGGACTTCACTAACTTTGAGATAAAATAATCTCTAAAGAGACAAAAATCACCAAGGTGCCTGGGATCTATATTGCCAGATGGGCAACTTGTAAGATGCTTGTCCCTTTGCTTCCAAGGTGGAGCTGGTTCTGCCTTCTGGTTCACCAACAGAACTTACCTTCTCCCCAGTGGGGGTCCCTTTATGCATCTCTTGCCACAAAGCTAACAAAGCATTGGTTTTGAATCTAGGCGAACATTATGGAGCAAGCAGTTAACCTGGGCCCCTGGGAGTGTGTGTGTGCGTGTGTGTGTGCACTTGCGTGTGTGTGTATCTCTGAGGAGAAGTTATTTCTCTTTACAGGCCTCATCTGAACCCTCCCCTTGGGGTGGAAGAATTACCAAATTATTTATTAACAGTTGCAGACCCAAGTCTCTGGGCTTTGGAGGGAGAGGGTGGGGATAGTGGCAGGAGCCAAAGTCTGGCATGAACATTCTGTGCTGACCAAGATGATTGACCACAGATTTTGCAAGCTCTGAATCTAATTAAGTTGAATGCATGCCTTCCCTCAAGTAAAGGCTGAGACTGAGCTGGCCAGCCCAGCCCAGACAGACCTGGGGAGAGGTTCCTGTGATTATGTATTTGGTCCTAGTCAGTGATGACAATTGCCACAGTCCCAGGGCTGTTATGTCCATTTAGCACTAGAAACTCAGTGTCTAGGGGACTGGGAGATTTGCAAAGGCCTATAATATTTGAGACTGGAAAGGCTTGTATTGGTTCCCAATAAGAAACTGCAAAGTCAAAGTTAAATTATCTTCTTATCTGCTGCTGTAGTCACTAAAGCCGATTGCATTTATTTTGAAATTTGGCACACATAAGATGTTTATTCCATTGGAAAACAATCTGAGGTTAGATTTGCTTATTTTGCAGGCATTCCCAAGCACCGTATGGGAGAAGGAACAGTGCCAGTCACAAATTGCTTGTAGTCAAATAGTTTCAAAAGTAAAATTTGAAAAATTACTTTATAGATATTAACCATACACATTTATTGAACAAGGAACATATATTTTGCATTTTCCATGCAATGTGATAAGATGTGAAAATGCCTGGAATGGAGGTATTGAACATGGTCTTTGACATTCTGGGGCCAGTTACCTTAAGTGCAATATTAACTAATTTCTGCAGGTAGCCCAGAGAGCATATGCCACATTGCTGAAAGGTCAGGTGAACCCAGTCTTGTACAACAGCCACAGGAGGAGAGGGTGGTAATGACCACCACTGAGTGCCTAGCTAATCTATGCTTAGCATAGTGCTAGGCACTTTGTTAAGAATGAGTGTGTTGACTCTATGCCAGGGCATTGTGCCATATATATATATATATATTTTTTTTGTATATAACACACTATTAGGTAACCCATGGTGCTATTTCTATTTCTTATTCTTTAGAGACTAGGTCTCGCTGAGTTGCCCAGGGTAATGCAGAACCCACAGACTCAAGTGACCCCTAGCCTCAGGTTTTCAGGTAGCTGGGATTACAGGTGCATGTTACGGCTCATGGCTAGACGAGGGTCTATTCATAAAGGTTGTATGTGAGGACAGTCACATATGTACTCTCACCAGTTACATATGTCAGCATGTGAGAAGTTGCTGTTGTTGCTTTTCTGCAGGCGCTAAATTTGAGATGAGCTGGAATGCAAAAGCCTTCAAATAAAACTCACCCAGAGACAAGATGAATAAAGGCATAGTGTTAGCTGCAGGAGGCTAGTGGCTATCAATATTCTTCTCTGGGCACAGCATAGGAGATTTTCAGCCAACTCTCTGGAAACAGCTCACACTTAGTTGTGGACCACCTGAGGCCAGGGCATGTGATTTTAACAGTGTGATATCTATGGAGAGGAGAGTTTCCAGGTTTCCTGCCCCACCCAAAGAAGGGTGGAACTGAGCAGCAAGGGGAAGCTAAAAAGGGCTTGGAAGAAGACTGAGGAGGAACAGACTTGTGGCAAGCTTTTGGACCACAGTGGCCCTGCTCTGGGCTAAACTTGTCTGGCTGGGCATTTACCTATGAAGGGATAGGGAACTTAGGGTGTTTCATGGGAAAATTATTTCACTGTTTATTTTCTCTTCTCTCCTGCACATTAATTGTATTTCAGTTCTTTTCTACTAAAGCTCTCATACACTAAAAGTTTGTTTTCATGCAGGGGGATGGCAGAATTAATTTAAAGCATTTGGGGTTCTGGGATGTCTCTTATTCTGCCTGCTCACAGAAGGAGCACTTACCTCTAACAATGGAGTGATCTGAAGTCCCCACATTTGACTAACTTTGACTGTGAAATGTTACTGCAATGCTAATTCATAAAGAGACAATTGTGCATGTTTAGCTTTGTGGATATAATAGTATCCCTGGGAGGGAAAAGAAGGAAAAGAAGAGAATAATGCAAGTAGAATGAAAGTCCAGGAAACTGGATAGAGACAGACTCAGTCTGGATAAGCCCAGAGGGACCTAAGAGGAGAGGAGGGCAGGGCAGCATTCCACAACTGAGCTACTCTGGAGAACAATAGGGCTATCATGCCCCTGCCCCTGCTCCTCTAAATGTTCTCATTGGTCCGTTTGCTGGAATTTGAGGTCTGGGCAATGAGTCAACAACCAGGGTAGAGGAGCTTGGTTATTCGTGGATGGAAGCAGGAGCCTTGTCAGAAGTTTCACAAGGAATCTCTCCAAGAGGCAATCTCCTCCAAGAAGGGTTGTTGGCTCTGAAGGCCTTTGGCTATGAGATACCCTGGATCCTGGTTTTGAGCGCTCCTCAGGGTCCCAGCACATGGAATCCTGTCGCCACACCCCGGAAAGCCTCACTATTCCCAGTATTTGACCCCCATCTCCTGATGGGGGCTATTTTAAAAAAAATCATGTAGCTCTTTGAGGCCCTTTCAGGGGAGACCTGCCCATTCTCCCCAAGATTTTGCCTCTGTGGACAGGTTGGGCCCTTGTCCCTGACTGTATTATTTCTCCTCATGTGGGATCTGCCCTCAGGAAGGAGAGGATGTGGCCTCAACCTAACCAGAGCTGAGGCATGTAGGGTTCCTCCGGAGATTTTGTGGCCTGAGGCTCACTACAAGTCTGAGACAGTGTGCTGACTTCTTAGGGGGAACAGCAACAGTGCCAATGACAATCACAGTCATTGTGCACTGAAGGCTTTCTGTGTTGAGGTGACTGTTTCAGGTACTCTGTGTTCTCATCTTTTGAGCACCTGAAGGAACTTTCTGCTGCTCTGGACCATGACTGAACTACCTGCTCCACTCTGTTCTTGAAGAGAAACACTGGTCAGAAATACGAATTCACAACGAACAAGTCAAGGAAAATCTCACAAGTGTATGTATTCCTGCCCTAAGTCAAGTGCAGGTGTGTACCGAGGGTATATGATACCACTTTTTTGTCATTCTTGCTAAGACAATAAGGGAGTAATTTAAAATATTATTTTTATATAAGATAATACCATATAGTGTGTGCTTATGTTGAAAAGTTCAAATTAATTACATTTTTACAATATTTACTGCTTTTTACTTTGAAATAATTATACACTTATGCATAAGTTTCAGAAATAATACATAGGACTCTCTTAGATGCTTCACTCAGAATCCCCAGTGATGAGCATCCTGAACTATCTTAGAGTAATGATGTCCCATTACCTCTTAATATCACAGGGGTGAATATTTCCAAATTACAATCACTATTGCCTACAAAACCCCAGTACCTCCACCAAAACCAAGATATTAGAATTAACCTATTACTACTACACATGCAATTTAAAGATAGCATATAAGAGATATATGTACACAACTACCTTATAATTATTAGCTGACTGAATAGAGGTGACTCCAGAGAAAGCTCATGCATGCTAGACATGGCTTTAGGTATTAGTTCTTGCTGCCACCACCAACATTCTAGGGAAACATCTGACAAGCATTACTCTTAGGGTTCCAATTGGTCATTAAAAAAACCTGGGTATGCCAACCTTGAGGGTGAAAATGATGACCCTTACCAGAGATAAAAAGTCTCAGCGTATCTCAGGCCCACGTGGATCTCCACCAAATGGTGTCCTGGGTGTTTTCACCCTGGTCTTGAATAGAAGATGGAAAGTGAAGACCTTTGTTCTTGTTATGTGCCTTTATATATGTCTTCAAGGTCAATGACATGACCCAGAGACATGCTTGACTAGTAAATAAACCATCAAGTTCTTGGATGCTATTTTTCCCACCTCACTGACACAATGTGTGTATTCAGGTTAAGGAGATATGGTCCAGAAGAGAGACACAGTAATTCAAGCACATCAAGACCATAGACACTGAACACTCTTCTTTTGTCTCATATCCAGGAAGCTTCTGTTTTCAGACTGATATTTGCCTGTATAGTGAGTTTGACCTTGGGAAATGCCTGCAATTCATATGGAACCATTAATCTTAGTGACAGTTTGAAGACATTACTGAATTTATTTGAGAAATTGTGTTCTTAGTAAATTAAACATGTGCTCTTGGGCAAAGTGTTTAAGTCCTTTGGATTTAAGTTTTCTATTTGCAAATTGAAGAAGACAGAGCTAAATGACCTCTGGGATCACTAGTATTTTTATGAATATCTACTGCAAGAGCCTAAAGCTAACCAGATACGAAATTCCATCTTGTACTAAGTGCCATGGTCCAGATTGGCCATGTAATTTCCCCTAAATTTCCATGTGAAACCATGGAAAGTGATATTTCTCTACCATAAGCAGTTCACTGGCAAACCGTTGAAGATCATGGGCAGTGGTGGAAAGCCAAAATTGGAAGACAAACTCTAAAAGTGGAGTGAATTAGAGAATGGGAAAATGTAAGAGGTCTCCCAGGTTGAAGGTGGGGGATAGTAAGTTACCTAAGAACTAATGGAGGGACGTTTGGAAATGTCACTAGAGGTCTTTCCATTAATAGCTGTGGTAAATATTGAACCCTTTGAGAGGAGTGTGCATGGAAAACATGCTGAAAAATTCGTGACCCTGACCCCTCTGTCTTCCCTTCATATCTTTGAACTTGTAGAAGGTAGGAATAAGAAAAGTCTTTCTTGGGTAAAACAATCTTACAGATACTTGAAATCCTTTTTTTTTTTTTTTTGCTTTAATTGAAAGCATTTTCCCCACTTCCACTTCACTCCAAATTACCTCTCTTCAAGAAATTAATGCATGTTGTCCTTTTTGTCTGACCTTGAACCTTACCTTATCTACACTTGGCTAGGAACTTTTTTTTTTTTTGGCAAGGAGAAGTTGAGGAGGAGTTTGGCTTCTTTTGTTTAAATCCTTTGTTTTCTGTTTAAATCCTTTGTTTTCTGTCATGGAAATCAGGCTTGCTCTATCCATCATAGATTTGGTCACTCAACATTTGATACCACAATAATAAACAGAAATGATAATACTGCTGAAGCATTTCCCATATGCCAGCCACTGTACCAAATACTATATATATATATAAAATGTGTGTGTATATATGTGTGTGTGTTTGTGTATATATATATATATTATATATATATATATATATTCACATTTAACCTACCTAGTACTCCTATGGAGTAGCTTGCCTTCACATAGATGAGAAAATTATCATTTTCAGAAGCCAAAAGAACTTAGTACCATAGAGTATATTTCCATTATCAGCTGGCATCTTTCCTTACCATCTTTGTGTGAACTTTGGGCTTCCTGTAAGCCCTCACTTGCAATGTGAATGCCCCCTGTGTTTCCATAGATGCTCCTAAGATTCCTGGCTTTAGGGCCTGAAGAGATACACATTCTGGCAAGAACTACTATTTTTCTTTCTACTCCTCCATGATGGGGTGATTTAGGAGTACGGCTTTAAAAGAATGAGGATCTGAAGTCTTCAAAGACTTTGGCAGCCTAGTTGTGTAGGAACAGTGAAGAAATGTAATGAAATGGGTCAAGACTCTCTCAGACAGAGGTTCTCTGGATATTGCTGCAGTGGTCATGTGCGTTTTCTGATGTTGTCACTCTAAGGTTATCTCTCAAGCCAGCCACACCATGAAGAGGGCCAGCTGAATCCTTGCAGAGAAGAATCCTGATCTCTTCACAGTGTCCATGATCACTACAGAGTATGGAGACCCTCAGGGGATCAGGGTCACTTAGAAAATTTCCTAGTAATCTACCCCAGTCTCACTCCTAGGGAAACCAGTTCAGATCCTGGGTTACTATCTTTATTGGACTCCATTTATGCTGCTTGGGTTCAGGCTGAAACAATTTTCTTTAAAGTCATCTACAAACCCTTCCCTATTCTCTGAGCTCCCACCCCCAACCACAAAAATGTTTCATAACTCATTAGTCTCCTTTTCCCATTCCTCCACTTTCAAGTAAGAATGCATTAATATTCAATCTTGTTATGCACAAACCTCTTATTCATCTTGGATCTCAACTTCGGCCTTTGGAAGGCTAAATAGTCAAATGTACATGTCAGCATTATTCCTGGCATCCTGAAGGGTGACTGTGATCAAAATCATGTGAAGGAATGAACAACTGTCATGTCTAGTCATTAAGACAGTACTGAGAGGAAGGCAGATCGTTTGGATTCCTTGTCAATATCTGAATAGTCATTTTCAAATATTGATGAACATTCTAGATATAACTTGGAGTGAAATTTTCCTTAAAAACTTTTTAAGTGGGAGGAAGTATAAATGCACATTTACTCCTTTAACTAATGGTTGTGAAAATTTAGATTGTATACCAAATAACTATAAAGTATTTTCAACATTAAAAACAGGAAAATTAGTTAATAATTTAAGTAATAGTAGAGAGTATAGTAAGTAAATGGATAACTTTAGGAAGAAACTTATCCTTCTTGAACCTAAAGTATAGCAATATAAAGTAACTATTTAATAGTACAAGGCAGAAAAGAGAAATCAGAAATCATATCATAATTCTGTAATCTTTTAAGGACTATATTTTTTTAAACAGGATTTTTTCCCTCAGGTATAAATTAGATGAAGTAAATTACACAGGTGTTAAGTGAATTTTCACAAACATATCCAGATCAATAATAAAACATTTCTAGCTACCTCTTAGCTTTTCCCAGGTAGAACTCCTCCAACCTACCAATATTCTGCCTCTACTACCACAAATTACTTTAGAACTTGTAGTTACTTAATACTACTTAGGTTGTGAGTTTTTCAGGAAAAAGCCTTTATTAGGGAATTCTCATTTTCTGAGGATGTAGAAAATATGTAATTTAACCACTTCCAAATTTTATGAAGATGTCTCTAGAACCATAATAACCATAAGAAAAAGCATCACTTATATATAATGATATGATATGATATGATATAATATAATAACATATATTTGTGTGTGTGTGTGTGTGTGTGTATACATATAAATTGTGGGGAAAAATGAAGGAAAAATTAGTGCCCCCCAGCCAAGTGTACTTTTACTGAAAGTCATCATCAGGTCTTTAAAATATTAAAGAGAGCAATGGTCACCACAGGATGGGCTTTACTCAGTCACTTGGCATTTGGCCACAAGATTCTGTTATTCAGTACACCTCTACTTTCAAGACTCATCAACTGACTGGCTGCACACTCTGTTTGAATTGTTCTACGATTTGTTTTCCTTTCTTCTCATCACCTCCTTTCTACCTCCTCTTCTTATCATCTCAAACCACCGGACCCACCAACCCAACTAATAGGACTTTGCCTGCAGGCCTGTCCTCTAGCCTCCTCACCAACATGGCTGTTGCAGAAGAAAACCCTCAAGGAGAATGGAGTGAGGTGTTCTCCTTGGTCTGCATGTTTCCCAAAGCTGGCTGTGATTGGTCAGGGCTACTGTTATAAGCAGTTATCATGAGTGAATGCCCACCAGTGCCCAGGGTTGTTAAGGTTGCACAGATGCCATTTCTAAATCTTCCCGGTACAATTGCTCCCACTTTACTGTAAAAAGACACAATTGCAGAGAGGTTCAGTAGTTTCCTTGAGCGTATGTAGGCAAAAATGACAGAGTGAATATTGACGCCCAATTCTATCTGACTCCAAAGCCTCTTAAACCTTTGGTAAGGAGTGAAGGAGCACTGGAGTTGCTGAGGAGGGAAGGAAGGTTGAGAATAAGCTCCCTTGCTGGCAAGGAAAGGAAGCTCTAACTACATAGTTGGGCATGGAGGTAGGGTGAGTATGGGGCATCATGCAATTTGCTTGCCATGGTATAAAGGAAGAGCAAAGGGATTAGTGGTCAGGGCTACAGGCAAGCTGGAGGGGTTCTCAGGATCCAGCCATCATAATGTCAGTTTCTACAGAAAGATGGTTATCTGTAGCCCAGGGGGTCTGGGGGATGGCATTTCCACATCTCAACCCCTCTGTCCTGGGCTGACTGCCAGAGTGGAAAGCCAGGGAAGCACCGAGCAGGAGAGATCATTATCGAGAGGAAGGAAGCTCTGGCAGCTCCCACCAGCCTGTTTGTGACAAGCAGGCTCTGGGCCACGGAAGTCCCTTGAGGTCAAGGGAAATGTGATCCTGGAGCAAGGGGATGGGGTTGGGACACTCCCCTGTCTCTATGTCTTCAGTTAACGAGATCTACCCAGGTATAAGGGCTGCCTTTAAAGGGGGGGGGGGGGAGAGACATACACAAAGACAGAGAGAGAGAGAGAGAGAACGAATCTGAATTAACATCCCAGGAACACCTCATAAACAGACTCTTGGCTAGAGAAGTAGTGACCTTTATTGCAGCCAACACAGGGTAACTGACTCTTCCAAGTTCTCAGGGTACATTTCTTCATGGGTGAACTCTTACCTAGTTCTCTTGTCCCTACACAAGTTTCTCTCTTGTTGGTCCAGTGATAAAGCAGACAGTGTGCTCTATTTAGAGCAAGGAAACATAAGTCCAAGTCCAGGTTCTGCTACTAACCAATTTGATCAACTAATTATTTGAACTTTCTGAAGTTTTCATTTCCTCACCTCCAAAGACGGCAAGTAATCCCTGTCAGGTCAGTCTTACAGGGATTCCTGTGGCCACACCATGAAAAGCATGAAATGTTATGTAAATACGAAGTGCCCTCTTTGTCTTGTCTTTCCTTCTGGCCACCTCTTTGCACACAGGTCATCTCATGAGCTGGGGAGACACGGAGTTTAGGAACAGAAACAGCTCTATACATGATTCTCATACACTGCTATTCATCTAATTCCTCTTCTTGTCACGCCAAGATGGGGCAAGAGAGAGATGTTCATTGGCCCAGATGGGCACCCACACCTCCAAATTTATTTAGCCTGTCTCTTAGGGATCACCTTCTGGAAATACAGCAACAGAAAGATAACTCTCTTCTGGAGCTTAGTCCACCAACTATCAACCTCATCTCTCCCTCAGAGAAACCTGAGTTAGAAGAGCTTTGAAGGAATGAAAGAGAAACTTCTGGGCTTTGGAAGAGTAGGCCAGAGAAACCTAGAGAAGGAGTGAGGGGTGTAGTTCAAGAGGAAGGAAGTCTGGAAACCTATAAAACTAAGATTTTGTCCAAGTGTACGGGAACCAGCTGGTAGCTCTGGTTATCTTTTGGTTGGGGAGGCTCACAGGCGATGATGAAGAAGGCATCCATTTGCTTCTCTTTGTACCTGCAGCTTGGGTACTTCCCCGAAGTGAGGTCACACTTGGTGGAAGACACTCGCTTTTGGCTCTGGTGGCAGTTGTCTTGGCCATTCTTGCAGGTAATGTTGGGGGTCTGACAGGTGGTGGCCACCTGGGAGAAGGATTCATGCAGGAAGGTGTTGCGTTCCTTGCAGTGTTTTTTGTATCTGTTGATGTTGGCCATCGCCGAGTTGCATGGCTGAGGGCTGAGCTGCACGTGCTGAGTTTCAAACCACTGAGCTGAGGTCATGTTCTTGGGCTTGGCGCTGACTGGGACCTCGGCCACCCACAGTCCCAGCAGCAGGAGCAGCAGCAGCAGGTGGCTGAGTCCCGTTCTGGCTGTTGTCATTTCACTTTGGGGTAACAGTCAGAATGGAAGTCTGGAGCTGACGGGACAAAAGGCAGGAGGTCAGAAATTAGCCTTTCCTTTTTTTTTTTTGAGACTAGTTCTCACTATTTTTGCCTTGGAACCGCAGGTTTGCTTTGCCCGGGGTACCACGGACTCAAGCAATCCCCAGCCTCAGCTTCCCAGGTAGTGGGATTATAGGCATGCGCCACCACTCCCAGCTATATTTTTTTGGAACTAGGTCTCACTACATGCCCCAGGCGGGACTCAAACCGTGATCATTGGCCCCAGCTGTGACTTCCTAAGCTGCTGCTTACAGGCATGCGCCACCAGGCCCAGCCCAGAAATTAGCCTTTCTATATTTGCACTTCTAGGTCATCCATTCTCTCCCTCACTGTCTCTTCCCTCCCTGGGTCTCACCTCTTCCTCCCCCTCTGTGTGCACATCCCAGCAGGTACACTGCCTAACCCTGTAACTCCACACTCCCTCACCTTGTAATCCCTACTTTCCTTCGGTCCGTTTCTCTAGGCTCCCACTCTTTTTTTCTGTTTCCTCTCCCTCGAATTTCAACTCTGCGTGTCCCTACATCCTTATAATGTTCTGTGTTCTGAACCTCTGTGACCCCACTCCTTCTCTTCTTCCCATTCTGTGCATCTAATCTCCCAACATCTCTCCCTGCTGTGTGTGCCCTCACTCCTCCCACACAAACAAGCCAGCGAGTGTCTCTTGTTTTCTGTCACTCACCTGTGTGTACCCCTAGTGCATCAGAACCAGCCCCTTCTCTGTGCTCTCGCCTGCTTCACTGGGTCCTGCACAGGTTTCCCATTCTCATTGAATTCTTGTGCTGTGGTCTAGCCGCTTGGGTTGAGAATGCCCCTATCCTCCACTGGTTCTCCGAGCTCTCTTCTCACCTCCTGACTCCTTCATAGCAGGCTGGGCTATATGATCTCTGTAAGGGGGCAAACTGGGAGCTGCCCTGGACCAGGAAGTGAATCAAGTTCATGCCTCTCCATGAAGGCGTCCAGTTCCTGAAGGAGTGGATGCCTTTGGAGCTAGTGTACCTGCCTACACATGTTTAGCAATGAGGAAGCAAGAATCCTCACACTGAAAGATTTGGCCCCGGGTCACATGGCCTTGTGATGATGCCAATAAAGCACCTGACCCCAGTGTCAACCCAAAATAAGTTTTAGGGAGAATTGTCATTAATTTCTTATTGGGTACCTTCTGGTTCATGGTCCAGAGAAGAACAAATCACTGTGGTGCTAGGATTGTTTGTCCTCTGATATGATATACAATCGAATATCTGCTTTGTATCATTTCTTGCCATCACAACTTACTACTGCTTACTTTTCAGAGGAAATTGAGGAGACAGGGAAGTGGATGAATCATCACAGTCTCGACGTCCAGCCTCAGCCTAACTCAGCTCTTCTACAATAGTTCATTCTTTTGAGCCCTGCCAGTTCCTGGTACCACCAAGGCCGCCTAGAGAAGGTGTCCACATGCAGGTTATGCCATACCCCTCATCCTTCC
This sequence comes from Uropsilus gracilis, assembly GCA_004024945.1. Taxonomy (NCBI): domain Eukaryota; kingdom Metazoa; phylum Chordata; class Mammalia; order Eulipotyphla; family Talpidae; genus Uropsilus; species Uropsilus gracilis. The sequence continues at coordinate 10,209 of PVHY01015795.1, read as the reverse complement.
TACTTTTCCTCCCTAATTTTATCAAAGTTTGCAAAATTCCAAATTTGATGATGCGTTTGGTGGTGGGCTCTTGACATCACCCTTAGCCTTCCTTTGCTAAGTATACTCCTCGTGGTAGTTGCTACTGTGTCAAGAGTATGAGTCAGTGCTGCACTGGGATGTGTGGTCTGTGACATGCGGGAGAACCAAGACTCTGAGGCAGAGAAGTATTGTGGCCTGTTAGGTGTGGGGCCTGGAAAGCTGAGATGAACTGTATTTTTGTTTTTAGGATTCACCTGTAAGCAGGAGGTGATCTTGGAATTTTGGTTCAAGTCCATTCATGGAGTCAACAAATATTTATTGAGGACCTACTATGTGCTGGGGATATATCATTGAACAAAAGAGACAGAAATCTGACCAATGTGCTGCTTCTAATTCATTGGAGGAAAGATAATGAAAAAGTATACAGTTTGCTCAACGTGATCACTGGTAAGGAAAAAAGCAGAACAGCCCACATCAAATAAACAGGCAACAACAAGTGCTAGGTGTGGATGTGGAGAAAAAGGAACACTCTTACACTGCTGATGGGAATGTAAACTGGTCCAGTCACTATGGAAAGCTGTGTGGAGGACCCTCAAATTAATGAAAATGGGACTACCATTTGACCCAGCAATCACTCTTCTGGGAATCTACCCAAAGGAGACTTCTATGTGGGTACAAAGGGACACCTGTGCTCGGATGTTTATTGCAGCACTGTTTATAATTGCAAGGACATGGAAACAATTCAAATGTCCCAAAACAGAAGAACAGATGAAGATGTGGTATATATACACAATGGAGTATTACCCATCAATTAAAAATGACAAATTTGATGAATTTATGGAAACGTGGATGTACCTAGAAGAAATCATACTAGCAGAAATGAGTCAGAAAGAAAAAGACAGAAACCAAAAGGTTTCGCTAACATATGGATAACCAAATGAAAGTACACAATGGGAGGGTGGAGACCAGCTGGAGTGGTCAAGGAGGGGAGGTGGTGGGTGGCCCCCCGAGATGAAAATGTGAAAAAATATATATATAAGTAAATTATTTAATAAAAAAAGCAGAACAGGACAGGAATGATTAGGCAGTAATTTTTTAATGGGCGTTGAGGTAGGTGACTTGAAAGTAAGAGAGTGAACAAGTGCTTGGAGGCTGCACCAAGCAGAGTGAACAGCACTGTAAAGTCCCTAATGCAGACAGATACCTGAGAGGTAAGAGAAACTGAAAGGAACCCAGTGTGGCTGGAGCAGGTGAGTGATGGGCTCAGAAGGGGACAACAGACCATATCATAGAAAATCCCAGGGACTGTGAGAAGTGCTTGGACTTGTAGGATCACTGGGAGGGTTCTAAGTAAAAGAGTACAAAATCTGCCCCTTTAAAGACCACGTGGCTGTTGTGTGAATCCTCATGGTAGAGAGAACACATAAAAGGTCTATCATTAGGTTTGCATTCTGGTGCAGAAGTTCGGACTTTGAGTTGGAAAGATGGGGTATTTGTTTCGTTTTGTTTTGTTTTTGAAACTAGGTCTTGCTGTGTTGCCTGGGATAGTCCCAATCCCACGGACTCAAGAGATCCCCAACCTCAGCCTCCCAAGTAGCTGGGACTACAGGCGCCTGCCACTGCACCCGGCTGCTTTTTCGAGACCAGGTCTTGCTATTTGCCTGGAGTAGTCTCGAACACGCGAACTCAAGTGATCCCAGGCCTCTTGCCTCCCAGCACTTGGACTACAGGTGCATGCCATCATGCCTGGTGGAGTATTTGCTTTTGAGGTCAGGGGACATCGTTTCAGCAGAGGGAGAGCAAGCTGTGCGACCAGCATGAAGAATCCTTGGCAGAAAAAGTGGTGTTGGAGATAGGATACACCACTAGATGGCAACATAGAGCCAGGAGTGCCTTCTCGCGGGCCTCTGCCTGGGTTGCTTTGCCCTCTGGGAGCCCTTGGCTGTGGGCACAACTTGCGCTGCTTTGTTAAAGGTGCCTGAGTCTTTGCCGGTTGAACTTCTGGATGGAGAATTATGCCTCTGCCATCGTAGGAATGCAAATGCTTGGAGGTGAAATTCACAGTGTCAGGCAAACTGTGGGTAAAATGGGGATCAGCACAGGCTGGTCCAGCTCTGGAATGAGGCTTGAGTTGCAGGCCCCGTGAGACACCAAGAGCTCATTTGAATTCCTAGCCTGGACTCTCTCTCTCATTTCTCATTATTCTAGAGTGAGATGTTTCCAAACCACGACTTGGGCTGCCCCCTGCTCTTGTGTTTTCCTGTCATTATAATTATTCTAGTTTGCTCTTCAACTCCATTATGCTGGGGTCTCCAGAAGGCTGCCTTCATGCTATGTGAAAGTAAAGTAAACACAGCCCCACTGTCCCAGGTCAGAGGGAGGAGAGAGGGAAGTCTTATATTTGCTTTAAAATTGAGGTAGAAGAATTGAAACTATCATGTATTTAACTCAAACTCTTGCTTTTCTTTCTTAACCAAATTTTATTGACTTACCCATGTTTACAAAACTTTATTATTTCAGAAGGATAATTTCATACCTTAATTGTATCTGTGCTTCATTCAGGCACCAAAGTTCTAGTATCTTCACATAGTCTCTTTACCCTTTCTCCTACTTCCTTCCTCCTCCCCTCTGATAACCACCAGTTTTCAGAGACTGTAAGAGTTACTGTTATTGTGTTTTGCCAGTTTGTATGCTTTACGAAACCCTTACTTTGCTTCAATTACTGGGATAAAGCGTACAATTTTAATTATTTATTTGCTCAAACTATCCAAATTCCAAGGTCTACTTCACTTTGTACTCTGCACAGTCATTTTGCCATTTTTCCTTCATTATGTTCATTGGACAAAACGAAACTATGGAGAAAGAAAGACAAAGATAGGGACTGGCCACAACTGATCAGAGAGTTTGACAGAAGAGAGACAACTTAGAGCTAGGGAGCATAAAACAGAATGGTGGGACGGAAGATGAAGGTAGGGGGAGCCCCTCACACAAGCAGTCTCTGTCCAGGGCAATGAGACTGCTCCAGCCTCCCCATTCTGTCACCATAGTCACAGCTCTTGACCCAACCTTTCCCCAGCCTGCTGTGGCTGCTGCTGGTGTGTGTGTGCGTGCGTGAGTGTGTGTGTGTGTTTAAAGTCACTGGGGCAGTTGTTGTGAAAGTCCCAGTGGTGCCAGGTGGACCTCTGCCTGTCTTCCCCACAGGACAACAGCTGCTGCTGCTTCCTCCCATTTAGGCTGGGAGTGGGTGTGGGGCCAGGGAGAGAAGAGGGCCGGGTGTGGATTGGTGCCCACCCTTCAGAATCCAGCCTCTTTCTCTCTTCCGGAGCTCCTCAGGGCCTCTGGATCCCGATGGAAAGTCCATGAGAATTTCTCTCTAAGCAGGAGCAGGTCCAAGTTCTGTTATTCTAATTTTGTTTCTTGCAGGATAAATAAAGGTAATGGGTTCATTTTTGTAGATGGAGAAAGTGAAACAAACAGCAAGCTGGGGTCAGATGAGGGACTTGCTGAGGGTCTTGGAATTCTCATGACCTTTCCTGGAACAGCTGTGTGTCTGGAAGAGGCAGCACTGACAGAAGGTTGGAATCCTTGGCTCGCAGACCAACACTGCTGGACAAACCAGGATGTAAGAGAGGGGAGACCCAGTCTGGGGATGAAAGGCCTCACCAGGTCACTCTGTCTCCTAAGTCATTGCCAGCTCCTCATTTAGCTACAGAATAAAATATAAATTCTTTAGTCTGACATTCAAGGCTGGCACAAGCTGCCAAACCTGTCTCACTTTATTTCAGACTTCTCTCCCACTGGGTATCTCAAGCCCTGGGCAGTCTGGGGTTTTCTCTCTCTTTTTTTTTTCCATACATACCTTTCATAACTCCTCTTCCATTTCATAACTGTTCCTTGAGCCCCGTCAGCAGACCCCAGGAGCAAGTCCCCACATACAAGGAAAAAGTTTCCTGACCTCTCACCCTTCCAGTTAGAGGAATCTTTCTCACCTCTAAATCCTACAGAACTTACTCTCTTCAAAGTGTATAATTGTTTCCCTTGACTGGCTGGTTATTACTTTATAGGTATCATCTTCCTCCAGTTTAGATGGTCCATCCCTAGAGGTCAAGGACAACCTGTTGTGTTTCCTTTGACCCTCCCATGGGATCTAGCACAGTGCCTTGCATCTAGGTGATTCTGGGTTAACAGACATTTGTTCTGCCCATGAATGACACCAGTTCCAGGTAGGGTCACCAGCAACCCAAAGTGTTGATTAGCAACTGATTGAGAAACTGACAGTGAGGCTCCTGGACTTCAACCCTGGCATGGAGGTGAGGCTCTGACCGGGTTGAGGTGGCTGAAGCAATCCTTTGGGTTCAAGGACAACCCAGGAATTGCCCCTAACACAGTATGCTGTTTGAGAGTTTTGAGTTGGACAGGACAAAAGTGACACCACTGAGATTGCGGTGAACTCACTTAGGGAAAATCTTGGGGTTTCCCTTATTAATAGGAAATCACCCCTTTACCTGCCACCCTAGCCAGTTGTTCTACAAATTCTTGCTTTGGGGAGGGGAGAAGAGAGAGAATATGTAGATGAACACCTACAAGGGTGTTCATCATTATAGGAAGGCATCTCAAAGTTGTTTCAGTGGTGAATTATTAGTATTCCTGTTGCTGGTGGAAGAACCAGTTGCTCCATTATAAGCGAAATCTCACAGAAATATTTCTAAGTGCCACATATTTACCAACTCTTTCAAAACTAAGGTATATTTGTGCCTTTGTTAGGGAATCTGATTGTCTCATTAGGCCAGGGATTCTCAACCTTAGTGCTACTTACAGTTTGATGTGAATGAGTCTTTCCTTGGGGGCTGTCTTGTGTAATGTGGCTAGTGGCATCATGGCATCTACGCACTAGATAGCACCTCCTCGTTATGACAACCCAAAATGTCTCCAGTCAAGATCATTTGAATCTACTCAAAAGACACACAAAAACTGATTAAAAAAAGGCAGCACTATATGCCATAGCCAATATGTGGAAACAGCCCAAATACCAGAAAATAAGCAAATGGATCAAGAATATGCGGTATAACCCTTAAAGCACTGAAAATGGAACTACCATTCAACCCAGCAATCCCACTTCTAGGAATCTACTCAAAGGTTACAAAAACACTAATTCAAAAGGATGCCTGTACTTAGATACTTATTGCAGCACTATTTACAATAGCCAAGATATGGAAGCAACCCAAATGCCCCAAAGTAGACGAATGGATTAAAAAGCTGTGGTATAAGTACACAATAGAATATTATTCATCAATAAAAAAAGACAAACATGCCATTTGCAGCAACATGGATAGAAGGAATCATGCTAGTAGAAATAAGCCAGAAAGAAAAAAGAGAAATACTGGATGGTCTCACTTATATGAAGGATAAATGGGGAAAAAAACCAAAAGGACAAGAAAAGTTTAAAGTTAACTGTCAGTAGAACTTAAATATAGAGCAAGAGGGGAGAAGGGGGGAACTTAGGGGAGGGATGAACACAAAAGACTAAGATGATAATTCATGGGTGACAAGGTGGTGGGAGAACCCTGGGGCAGACAACGATGTTAAAAAAAAAAAAGAATATGTGGTTTATATACACAATGGACTATTATTACTCAGCTTCAAAAAAAAAGAAAAAGAAAATCACACCATTTGGGGCAACATGGATAGAACTAGGATTATGCTAGTGAAATAAGTCAGAAGAAAAAAGGAAACTATAGGATGGTCTCACTTATAGGGGGAATACAGTGAAACTGAACAGAGGATCAGGAAAAAGGTAAAACCTGTAAACAAACCATAGATCTGGGGCATACAGTGAGGGAGTGGGGAGGAGAGGGATCAAAACGGGAGAAAAGAGAGCGAGGACTATGATGATGGGTTGTGGGTGATGTGACGGTGGGAGATATACAGGGACTATAGTGAGGGAAGAAATCAAATATTGTACAAAAATACCAATGCTGTAAAAAATAACTTAAAAGACAAACTAATAATAATAAAGAAAAGACCAAATTCCCTCCTATTGAGAACCACTTCCTGAGGTAAAGGACTCTGAGCAGAATTTCTCTGAAGGTAACTCTTTTAAAGGTAAAGTCCAGGGTAAAACACATCTCAGTCACACATCTCAGTGTCAGGAAGCAGATGAATCCAGTAGAAGGCTATCAGGATGGAAGAAGTAATTTTATGGACCTGTACCTCCTGGGTAGTATTGTAAAGTCCAGATCAGTAGGTTGCAGTTTGGAATCTGAAAACCTCACAAAGTCCAGAGCCTGTTTTTGGGCTTATGTATCTGTAATCTGTATTCATGTGTGTGTCCCTTCTACTGGCTTAAAAATGTCCCCTGGACTATAATGGTCTTATTTACCTTTATATTTTCCCCAACATTTGCCATAGTGCTTTTCAATAGTACTTAACAATTACTTAAAAAATATTTTAAAGTCATCAACATGGATAGCTAGCACAGAAAGCTTCACACCTCACAAAGTCCAGAGCCTGTTTTTGGGCTTATGTATCTATAATCTGTATTCATGTGTGTGTCCCTTCTACTGGCTTAAAAATGTCCCCTGGACTATAATGGTCTTATTTACCTTTATATTTTCCCCAACATTTGCCATAGTGCTTTTCAATAGTACTTAACAATTACTTAAAAATATTTTAAAGTCATCAACATGGATAGCTAGCACAGAAAGCTTCACAAAGGTGAATTGGAGATGGATATTGGAGGTGGTTTGGTTGGCAGAGTAGGGGGAGGACATCTGGCTTCTTAGGAATAAAAGTTTTATCATAAGATCACTCAAAAGATGTTAAAGATGAGGGGGAAAAAGTGAGTTGTAGAAACTTGGAGACCAAACCCATCTATCAATAGAATGTTTAGTGATTGAAAGACACTTTCACAAGGACGATTTCATTTCATTCTTGCAGCCTCATGGGGCAAGGAGGGCATGAATCCCATTTTAAAGAAGAGGAGACAGAAGCACAATAGGTCTTCCAACACAAAGTCATGAATCTTCCCTATGCAGTGTCTTCCAATTCTGTAACTGTGTGTGCAGAGGTGAACGGTAGTGGTGGGTAGTGAAGAATGAAGAGGAAGAAAAAGAGGCATGAAAGGTTCCTTTCTTTTTTCATGGATGCTGCAATCTTGAGCAAATAGGGAAGAGGTGGTCAATTTTGAGGTAGGGACCGCAAAGTGGTAAGCTTTCTCAAAACAAAGCTTGAGTCAGCCACCCTGCAAGGCTCGGCTCCGCCCTGCATGAACTCCCACTCTGTGTTGGCTGGCAGATCAGCCTGGAAGATACAAATGAGCCACCTGCCTGTGTGGGCTTTTCCCTCACTTGGCTATGCACACTTCCGTGAGGAGGTTTTCCAAACAGAGACTTCCTAAACAGGAGCTCTGGCGGAGTCTTCTCTGAGCTAGCTCAGAGGAATGGATGGGGGCGAGAGCGGGTGAGGGAGTGGACCTGTATTCTTGGAAGAGGATACAGCCTGAGCAAGGACATGGGGTGGGTGGGGCACAAAGTGGGACGTGCCTGCTAGAGATGCAGTGGAAGATATGGGAGCAAGAGGAAGGGCAGATCACAGAAGGCCTTCTCTCCTGTGAGGTGGAGAACCTTACTGGAGTTGGACAGTGACTGTCCAGAAGAAGGGAGAAGCTGAGCAGGGAAGAAATAGATAAGGAAGGGATAAGGTCAGGAAAAGTTTTGATAAGATTGTCAGGACTGCATGGTTTTTATTTTTACTTATTTATTTATTTTTTATGTTCCAATAAAACCCCTGGTTCCCACGGTTGGCGGAGCTTAATTTTTAAATATTTTTATTTTGTAATTATCATACAACATCGGTCATGTTTGCATGGTTGTATTGTACCCCTTATTCCCCACCGTACCCCACCCATGCCCCTCTTTCCCCCTTCTGGTCACTCCAACTCTTCTTGCTGCTGGTCTGTGTTTGGCCCATGGGATTTTTCTTTTTTGTTTTCGAAGTATGTCCCTCTTTTCCCCCTGGGTGCGGACTTGCCTCCTAGACAGCAACAGATGAGGCTGCTTTGATGTCCAGGAGTAGCTGAGGCAGATAGTTAGGTTGAGCACATTGAAAACCTGTAGGATAGCTGTGGTGAGGACTGCATGATTGATGGGCTCATGACTGCCACACCCACCATGTGCTGGTCATCGGGTTGAAAGCACTGGATACCAGGCTGGAGGTGGGTATTGAGGTCCTTTCGGGATGGCCCAGGCCTTTGGAGAATTCCAGCACACTGCCACCGTGTCCTAGGCCACTGGCAGGGGTGGGGATGGTAGGGCAAGTCCTATGCTACTGAGGCCTCAGGGTCTCAGGTTCAGGGGTCTCAGTCTGAGGATGCTGACCTCTTCCTCCATGTGGGCAAGGGGTGGGGCCGGGCACCTCTGCAGGCTTGGCAGGGAGGAGAGGTTCCCGCTTTGGTTTACTCCAACCTCAATGAGACCTGCACTAGGAATGAAAAATCCAGTCTCTTCAGCTGCAGATATAATGCAGAGAAGAGGAAGTAATAAGGCCCTGCATACACTCACCACCTGGGCACCTGGTAGGATAAGCAGCGTGTTGGGAACCACTGAGACAAGAAGGTGAGACCAGCGATTGTGGTGACCTGTCAGAAAATTCTACCTGCATCATCTTAGGGACTTGGGAACCAAACCACTGTCTACAGTTATGTGCAATGTAACTGAGACTCCCTCCTTTGCCTCAATCAATGAGGAAAGAAAGCAAGAGAGATGTGGCTGTGGCCCCATGGCAGAACTGCTAACACCAGAGAGGAGAAGAGCTGGACCAACCACCTGAGGAAGTCTGTCCCCAGCAGGGAACGCCTCCACCACCAGCAGCTGGTAGTTAGATTCCCAAACCAAGATATCAGAACCAGCATACAAGCAGCACCTCGTGACAGTCACCAGAAAGGATCCTGGAGAACCACACCACGTATTTACCCTACAACAAGTTCTTGATGTGCTTGGCTTGACTATTCGCCTCAGTTACTCCTGGAGATCCAAGCAGCCTCATCTGTTGCTGTCCAGGAGTGCAAATCCACACCCAGAAAATAAGGACATTGTTCCAGAAAAAATAAAGACCAGTGGGCCAAACATATGCCAACTACTTAGAGTGTAAGGAGTTGGAGTGACTGGAAGGGGATTTGAGGGATATGGGTATAACATGGAAGGGAGTACCAAAGCTAAGGGAAATAACAACCATGCCAAATGTGACCAATAACGTATGAAAATGACAAAATAAAAATAATAAATAAATAAATAAATAAAATAAGACAATCCATGGAGGAGGTATGGGGGGGGAGAATAAAAGCACTGGATATAAACTTTTATGAACCCAATACTGCAGTGAGGTATAAATTATCATTCTCTTAAGAGATTTTAACAGATAACTTGAATCTTAGAGTGGTTTAGGAAACATACATCAACTGTGTACAGTCTATATAACATCAGGATGAATTTCTAGCCTGTTTTACCCATAGTCTCTCAGTAAATGGGGTCTAGGATCGCTCTCCTATTTCTTGCTTAGGTATTTTTTGCAACAAGAAGCAACTTGTGGAAAAGATGGATTCACTTTTACACTCCAGCTTGTACTGGAACAAGAACAAGTCTACGGGGACTGTGATTGAGGAACGCCAACATCTCTCTCTGCACTGCCTTTCCTGCCACCTGCAGGGCGCATTGGTCTTAGAGTATTTGGGGTTCTGCCTTCTTCCCCTCTTCCAGGTGTGGATGGTAAGTTTTCCAAGGCAGACATCTTCAACCTAGACCACACTCTGAAGGGAGACCAGGCTGAAAAGACTATGACTGCAAGGCTCTGGGCAGCCAGCTCTGCCCAAGGGGCAGGTGGGGATAAAATAGAAGGTTCTGAGCTGGGCCCTTTCCACAATGAGACAGATGATAGCAAGAGTGATAGGGGAGGCTTAGGTAGCCACACCTCCTAAAGTCCACATTTTTCTGTTGAATCCCACCATGATCAGCAGCATAGATTTCCGGAAGTACTGACTGATAGGGTCTGAGGTAAAGGCAGTGGTCACTGTGATGGTATTGGAGTGAAGTTGGTGCTGGGGACTATGGGAGACCCATGAGAAGGCCTTTCTCTGTCCCTCCCCTCAACTTGTTCTTTTTTTTCTTTCTTTTTTTTTTTTTTGAGATTAGGTCT
>PVHY01015794.1:19867-35392 GCA_004024945.1 Uropsilus gracilis | reverse complement strand
AAATTCCAACTAAGGTCATTCTCCCATTTTAGCATACCTGTCCTTGAAATCTGCAATCTTAAACAGGAGACAATGGGGGGGGGGCATACCCTGTCACATGTTTCTTGTGTAGTTGTTAGGATAATTAGGAAATTACTTTGTTAGAAACTAATTAGTCTGCACTGATAGTCTTGCATTGGTTTGGAATTTTGGTTGAGAAGCTGGGGATGGTGGAAAGAACCCACTAGTGTAGAGTTTAAACTGTGTTTTTAAGTTTTTCTTTTTAGGTCTGAAAGAGGGAAAGAAAGCAGAAGAGACTCTGGTAGCTGATGTTTGCATATCAATAGTAGGCAGGCACAGTGAAAATGGTAATGGCCTGCTTGCGGCCTGCTAGGTAGGGGGAAGCAGGCATAGGTGTGTCAAGGTTAAAGGTAAAGGTAACTGCTAATGTGAACGGCCTGTTTGTAGCCTGCTTGGGAGAGGGAAGCGGGCCTGTATGTGTTTAAGTCAAAGTCAGAAAGTCCCTTGGTAGTCACCCTGTTTCAACACCACCCTTCTCCCTGGACCCTCCCTACCCACACTGGTTCTTTCTACCTTTTCCTGTTCTTTCTATAAAGAGGCTCTCTTTGCCTAGTCCTTCTGACCCTCAGAGCACACTCCCTCTGGCAAAGCTCCTCCTCTCTTGCAAGAGTCCTTTGGAGAAAGGCTCTCCTGTCCAGTCTCATTTATTTTTCTTTGACCCTCTTGAGGGGCAGCATAAAGATGGCTGCTGGCTGCTGATGACTCGGCGTGAGTTTTAGGAGGTTGGACGGGCAATGCCAGAGCCCAGTCTAGCAGCCCTTGGGTCTAATCAGAGCTCATGGCTGTGGGAAGGGTGCTGCCAGCCCAAGCAGACAACACTGCGCGATGCCCAGGGGCCAGCACAGTTGAGCGGTAGCTGTAGAAGGGAACATGAGAACTTTTCTCCTGGACTCTGTCCAGCAACCTGCTGCTACCCCCACTTCCACTAGCCTGGCTGGGCAGTGCCCTCTAGCTGAGCATTCACTGAAAAGGCCAGGGAGCAGTGGTGACCTTGAAATCAGGTGACAAAGCCAATTCCTCTCCAAAAGGCACAGCTTTGGCATTCTTTCAGCTCCAACTCCAAAGGCCCCGGCATCAGCAAAACTCTCAATACAGCAACACAGCAAGCGCTTCAGACATCTCATGCTGAAAACAGCAACACAGCAAACGCTCCTCAGTTCTCCAGAAGACTTCCAAGCTTTGCAGTTTCAAAATTAAACCAAGTTTTCAAGTACCACACTTCCAAGACAGCTCACACAGGTCACAAGCTTCTCCAACATGCTTCCCCGGGCTCCTCACCTGCCCAGGCTGGGAATGGAAGCCCACAGCTTGGCTTCCTTCCCTGCCCTGCCCTGCTGCCCCACATGGCAGCAGCAGCTCTGAGCCTTCCAGCCATCCTGCTGCTCCTCTCTGCTCCTTACTTCTCCATTCTCCTTTCTGTCCTCTTCTCCTTCCATGTCTTTTATTCTCTGTCCCCTCCCTGATCCTTTAATCCTCTTTTCTCTCCAGAAGGCTTAGCTTCCCTTCTCCAAATCTCCACCCACCAATGCTAACAATAGCTATTTTAATACATCAACACCAGTACTGGGGGCCACGCCCCCTAACACTCTGAGCAGAGACATGCAGACAAAAGACACGGAACCCTGCTCTCTGCTGGTAACCTGGAAGGGGGAAAGCAGCAAGAACAGAACATAGATCTGTCACTCAGTGGCTCTTCCCACTGCCTGCGCAGCTCTCCCCAGGAGGCAGAGCTGGAGTGGAACTTTGGGAGACCTTCTACTGGCTTGTGGTGTCCACATCACCCTCACTGGTTACCCAGCTGCTGCTTCCTAGCAGGGGCTGGTAGGGTGCCCTGACCACCAGGGGGCACCAGGCTCTGCCAGAGAAAGTCCTGCACCTGGTCTGAGAACAGAAAGACAGGATTGAAGATTCTGTATCTTGAATTCTCACAAATGCCCTGCAAGATAAACCAGGGCTCCCTGGGCTCAATCCTTGCCAGCAGAACAGGCCATTCTGCTCTTCTGAGTCTCCCTTTCCTTGTCTATTGGGGAAAATAACAGTACCTACTTAGGGGACATGGGCCTGGGGGTTCTTTGTTACATACCCGGTAAATGCCAGCTGCTGATATGACTGCATTCTGGAAAACTTGGAAAACCTGATGCTTTTATACTCCTAATAACAATTCTCTGTGTCCCTTGGAGGTTGTTAGTGGCATTGGAGACAAGGCCCTGTCAGCGCTGAGAAATGTCCCCGCTGGGAAGGCCAAACACCTTGGCTCCCAGGGCCTTGACTGCCTGTACCTCCTGGGACCCAGACATGCAAAGCCCCAACTTCCCCCACATTCCTTCTGCCCTTTGAAGTCACAGTCTGCTCATCTCCAGGGAGCACTGTCAGGCTACTCACCCAGTTGCTGGCTCCCTTGAAGCCCATCTCTCCTGAGTGCTTTTGTGGAAAGACATTTCTCGTGGTTCCAAGTTCGGCTTTCTGGGTGCAAGCCAACGACCCGATTCGGTCATTTACAGTTCTAAATGCACTAAAACTGGCTCAGATTTGGCCGATCTGGTGAGCAGTGTGTCCCAGGCACACCCTTGCACAGGATCTTCCACATCCCTGGAACCAGGATGGATATGGGAGAGGGCTCCCTGCTCTGTGAAGAAAAGCTGGGAACACAGAGAGAGAACCAGCCTGAGTCTGAGTCCCAGCTTGGCTGCACCCACCCACCCACCGGTCTGAGACTCAGTTTCCCCAGAGGTAATGCCCTTGGAAGTGGTAGGAGTTAGATGTGGGGATTTGTTTTTTTTTTAGAGACTAGGTCTTGCTATGTTGCCCAGGGTAGTCCTGAACCCACAGACTCAAGTGATCCCTAGCCTCAGCCTCCCAGGTTGCTGGGATTACAGGCACGTGCCACCATGCCTGGCTATTTTAGAGACTAGGTCTCACTATCTTGTCCAGGGTAGTCTTGAACCCACAGACTCAAGTGATCCCTGGATTCAGCCTCCCAGCGCTGGGATTACAGGTGCACACTATCGTGCCTGGCTTAGGTGTGGGGATATGTTTGACAGAGCTGCAGGTCAGAGGCCTTGGCTCCCAGAGCAGGCTGGGGCACCCGGATGCATGCAGTTGCATCCAGGCGGGACAGAAAGGGAGATGAGTTATGACAAGTCATCTGTGGTCATCAGAGGCCGGCGACGGGCAGGAGGAGGGATGCAAAGAGGCAGTGGCAGGGATGGACAACCAAGGAAGTTTCCATTTGGAAGGTGCAAAGCCCAGAGCCATACTCTGGATGAGGGGACCAGGGCCATGGGTCCCAAGACCTCTCAAAGAGACTGGACTGGGGGCGCTGGAGAGGATGGGGGCCTCTGGTGGGCACACACTGGCCCCAGCTCCCTGGGGAGGATAATGCTGTGTGTGAACCTGCACCTTCTGCTGGGGCCCAGCTTCAGGGGTTCCTGCCAGCTCCAGATTTCCCCCCAAATGTCAGGTGACCTTCAAAAGCTTGCTCTCTGTGATTTTCCTCACAGCCTAGCCTCCAGCTCTATCTTTAAAAATAGTTGCAGAAAAGCCCATTGCTTATTCAATGAGCTCTTTTGTTAAAAAAAAAAGAAAAAAACATCCTGCAGCTTCAGGTTTATTTAGTTCATAAAAGGCCCACTGAGGGTCAAAGAGCTGGCTCATTCAAGAAAAGTAGCATTCTGGGAAGGAACAGGAGAGGGCAAAGGGTACACCTGGCAGGGCTGTGACTGGGATACCGCACTCCAGGGCTCAAACCTCCCGTTCCCTGTTCCCTCGGGTGATCCCTGCCCCTCCCAGAGCCTTAGTCTTCCCATCTGTGTATTGGGGATACAAATAACAACAGCAAAGTCCTGGGAAATTCAGACTGAGTAGTGCACATCCCTCTCTCCCCTGCACCCACCTCCATGTCCCTCCCCCTAGCTTCTAGAAAGAATCCAGCCCACACAGGTCTTGTCTGCCTCTCACTTCCCTGCTCGTGAAGCCTGGCCTCCCCACCCACATGTCCTCTGGAGCTGCTCTTGCCAAGGTTATCACTTACGTTCACATGGCGAAGCCCACGCTGTACAGCAAGGACTCGCCAAGCTCCTCCTGGGAGTCAGGCTCTGTGCTGTGGCTTTGAGCTCTCTGATGCTCAGATCCTGGGGCTGATCTGTCCTGGGTAGCAGCTCCTCCTCCTGAAGTCTGCAGGCCCTGCCTGTACTCTGCTGGGTTCCCTCCCACCCATGTGGGCTGTGCCTCCTCTCCCTTGCTGCCCTCGAGTTACAGGGGGCCAGAGCCCAACCAGCCTCCATTCTTTCTGTTTCCCTTAGGCTGAGGATCCTAGTTTTATTTGGAAATTTGTGAACTCAAATAAATCACTATCTTCCAGACCCCTAGCAGCCGGGTGTGGCAGGTGAGAGAAAAAAAAAGATACGGGCATCTTGGGTGACACATCCACAGGGTCTCCTTATAAGGGAGATAGCATCTCGCCATCCCTGCAGCCACCATCCTGTCCAGGTCACTAGAAATTGATGACAATGGCTTTCCAACTGGCAGCCTGTGGCTTTGTTCTCCCCCGAAGCTTCTAGAGATGAGACCTCACTACCTGGCCCATCACTGCCTCACTCAGGCACTTGCTGTGGGTCCCTGGGATCCAGGAATATGTTCATATTCCACATCTAGCCAACAAGATGTCTCTGCCCACCCTGTGGCCCCCTAAGTCCTAGGCCAATACTGTTCCAGCTGGCTAGAGTCAGTTGATTTGGTTTAATCTGGTTAAATCAGGTTAGAGGAGTATCTTAGAGCAGATCAAGGGAGGATCGAACTGGCTGGAACTGTTTGGAGTTGGTTTTTGTTTTTGTTTTTGTTTTTTTGAAACTAGATCTTGCTGTTTTGCCCGTGGGACCACAGGCTCTCGTTGCCCGGGGTACCACGGACTCAAGCAATCCCCAGCCTCAGCTTCCCAGGTAGCTGGGAATACAGGCACGTGCCACCACACCCAGCTGTTTTTTGGAACTAGGTCTCACTATATTGCCCCGAGTGGGACTCGAACCGCGATCCCTAGTCCCAGCCGCTTCATAGACTGAAGCTTACAGGCACGAGCCACCGTGCCTGGCTTGGTTGGGTCTTTTTAGAGGCAGTTCTCACCCGTAAAACTGGAAGTCCAGTTCCCCAGCGTCACTGGCCATGTCTCACGTACTGAGCAGCAGCCAGTGGCCAGAGCTGCCATGGGCAGATCTGTTCAGGGCTCCCTCGGCGCTGTGCCCAAGGTCCTGGGATGATGCGTGGTTTTTGAGTGTCATGAAACCAGATGTCTAATTCTGTGTGATTTTCATTGATTTAAGTTTGAAGAATCATGTGTGTCAGAGGAGACCCAGCAGGGAAGCTGATGTCCTTCCCCACACCCATCCCTCTTGGCTGTGAATCTCTCTGTCTCTGTCTCTGTCTCTGTGTCTCTGTCTCTGTGTCTCTCTGTCTCTGTCTCTCTGTCACACAGGAAGACAAGTTTCACAGAGTATTACATTATTACTTTTGACACATTCGGGAATGTTCCACTCTGTTCTATTTTATTGTATTTCGCTGTTACAGTGCTGACTGTGAGCCACCAAATTGATTTCATAATCTACTTCACTATACTATTTTTACAAACATCATACAGAGAACATTTCAAATACACAAAAGGAGAGAAAAGTAAACAATGACTCTCACCGTAAACCCACTTCCCAGCCCCATCGTCACCAGCTGGCAGCCGACCTTGTTTCCTCCCTAGCTCTGCCTAACTCCTCTCCACAGAGTGTTGACGCCACTCTGAGACTTGATTTTGCGTCATCTGTAAATACTTCAGCTCTTGTCTTTGTCTGCTAGGACTGTCATCACCAAAAATATCAAAGACCAGGTGGCTTAAACCACAGAAATTTATTTTCTCACACTTCTGGAGGCTGAAGTCCAAGTTCAAGGTTCTGGCTAATTTGATTTATGGCGTAGAGGCAACTGCCTCTTTACTGTATCTCCCACAGCCTGTCCTCCATGCCAGCCTATGGGGAGAGAGGTCTCTGGTGTCTCTTTATAAGGACACTGCCCTTATAAGCTCATTTTACCATAACCACCTCCTTATAGGCCCTGACTCCTAGTACAGTCAGATTGGTGGTCAGGACTTCAGCATATGATTTTGGGGGGGCATAAGCTTTCAGTGCATAAAGGTACAAGGATGGATTTGGTGAGGATAAGGGATAAAGGAGAGGAACATGAGCATGTGGAATGCTTTGGGGCCTGGAGAGGCAAGGCCAATGTGGAAGGTTGCTGAACACTGTCCTCCTCGTGGTGTGGCACCTGTGAACTTGGAGATGTGGAGAAGGGGGGGGGCTGCTTGCACCAGATTTTCAGCTGCATCATACATCATAGCCCCCAGCTGTGTGAGCCAGGTAGAGTTGCTGGTTCAGGGAGCTGTCCCTGGGGAACCTGGGGTGTCTGGGAGTAACTGCTGGCTCCCAGGACTGGGCTGAAACCTTAAAGTGAGTCAGGAGAAGGGGAGTCCCCTGTTCCCAAGACCACTCATGACCTAGTTTAGGCAAGCTGATTCCCCCTCTGGCCTCAGTTTCCCCTCTGTTAGATGAGGAACTTTGGGACAGGTGGCACGGGATGGCAAGGGATCCCCATCACCAAATTTCAGGTTGGGGGTGCACACCAGCAGATTACATTTCTAGAAGGAACAGAGGGACCGACTACCTGGGGGAGGACAGGATGAGGAGCCCAGTCCTGAACCAAGAGGTTAGCTAAGCTGCAGACCCAGCAGATTCCATTTGGGGCCGTGATGAAGCCTTGGAGGCATCAGGGACTGGCATGGGGGAGGAACTGTCCTTGTTTAACAAATGCTGATGGGCCACGCTGAGGGTAGGAGTGGGTGGAAGGGGTCTTGGTGGGGGGCCTCTGGCCAGCACAGCTCTGTAGGCAGGAGTAGCCACTTCCTGGGTCAGGAGTAGCCACTTCCTGGGTCAGGGCTGCCTCGCTTCAGTTGGAGGTTGTGGGCGGCTATACCGGTGCCTGGAAAAGCCACCAAGAGCAGCTGCGTCCCCAGGCTTTGTGACTGTGACACGTGGAGCATAGGGGCCTGCTGGCACAGGGTGGGGACCTGTCTCAGGGCAGATGGAGGCTGCAGTGAAAGCTGGAACTCAGCGCCAAGCGGGACTGGCACCATGTCAGCCTGCAGGAATCCCCCGGAGGTGCAGGAGGCTGGCATTCCTCCCGGACCGTGGCGGGGGGCCAAGGCTAATTTTGTTGAAATGTAGCGGGGCAATGTGACCCGACTGGTTGGGGGTGTGGGTGATGGGAGAGGCTGGTAGATGGACCAACAGTAGAAAAAGCCGATGCTGTGATTTCCTGGGTTCCCCCACTCGCCCACGCGCTCACACAGGGCGGCAGGTACGCATACCTGTGAGGGTGTGCACGCAGTAGGAGCTGCTCCTGTAGACACACGTGGGTGCCCTGGGTGGCGGCTCACCCCACCTCAGCTTTACTACTGAGATTTCCTGTTCCTCGAGGTGTTATCCTAGAAATGCCTTTCCGTTCGAGGATTTCTTGGATGCTGCAGCCAATTTTCATTCCTGCCATGGAGTTCCTCCGCACACCCTGCCAGGAACATCTCTTTTCTCATTTATTTTGGGTGCTGGAGAGGCAGTGAGAGGAAGGCCACGCATGTATCTCATGGTGTTCTCACCAGCAGGATGGCCCCCTGAGCTGGCATACCCTGGAAGTCAGGGCCCCACCCGCGGGGGGGGGAGTGGGACCAGACCCTCCCCTTAAAAGGCAGGGAAGCAGAGTGGGGCTGGGGTCCTGGTGCCCAGTGCACCTCTGTGCCCCATCTGATCCTCCCCACCCACCTACTTCCCAAATCTTACATCCTGTGAAGCCAGTCTGGGTGGTCTGCCTTTGTGGGAAGCTGGCTCTTAGAGGTATGTGAGTCTGGGTCCCCAACTGTCAATCATACACCAAGATAGCATTTTTTTTTTTTTTTGAGACTAGGTCTCGCTATTTTTGCCCGTGGAACCACAGGCTCTCGTTGCCCAGGGTACCACAGACTCAAGCAATCCCCAGCCTCATCTTCCCATGTGGCTGGGATTACAGGCACAAGCCACCACGCCCAGTTATTTTTTGGAACTAGGTCTCGCTACAGGCTCCAAGCGGGACTTGAACCACGATCCCTAGCCCAGGCCGCTTCATAGGTTGAAGCTTACAGGTGCAAGCCACCGTGCCTGGCCTTAAGATAGCATTTTATTCCAGGAAATGCCTAGGTAAATACTGGGTTAAATAGTGCCCCCCCCACTCCCAATTAATGTCCACTGGGCTTCAGAATGTGACCGTATTTAGGAATAGGGTCTGCTGGGTGCATTGTCGTGCACCTATAATCCCAGTGCTGGGAGTCTGAGGCCAGGGATTGCTTGAGTCCACAGGTTTGAGACTACCCCGGGCAACATAGTGAGACCTAGTCTCTAAAAAATAGCCAGGCATGGTGGCACGCACTTATAATCCCAGCTACTTGCCCCGAGCAACATAGCAAGACTTAGTCTCTAAAAAAATATATATATATAGGGTTGGGTCTTGGGAACATAATTAGGGTGAAACCTGAAACCTCTTGATGAAAACATCCTGCTTTTAGGAAAAGCCCTAAATCCACGACTGGAGTCCTTATAAGAAGAGAGGACACAGACACAGGGATGAAGGCTACGTGACGTGAAGGCAGAGATGACTCCTCTACAAGCCAAGATCCGCAGAGACACCTGGGGCTTCAACTTCCGTTTCTCTCAGAGCCTCCAGAGGGAACCAACTTGCCAATGCCCTGATCTTGGGCTCAGGCCCTCTAGAAAGCAAGAGGATAAATTCTTTTGTTGGCGACCATCTGGCTTGGGGTGGCTTGTTCTGGCACCCTAGGAAATGAACAGCTTGAAGGAGAGAACGGGGGAGAGGGCAGGGGAAGGCTGGAGCCCAGGGAAGGACCAGGGGGCTGCATGGAAGTGTGTCCCATGCAGTCACAGGGAGACTCAGGAGGATCCTTAGGCCAAATCCTGAGGAGGATCCTTAGGCCATTGGAGTCTTGGGTGCTACGGGAATGGCCAGAGGGCAGTCCTGGCTGGGACCAGCTGTGGGGCTCCCAGTGCAGCAGCTGTCTGGAGCTCCTGCTGTGGCTCACAGCCACCATGCCGGAGTTTGAGCACGAGATGAACCGTAAAGGGGAGTTGTTGACCTGAATGGGATTCAATGGTTTTAGGGTCTTTCTTTAGGAGTGGAAACCAGAGGGAGCTGTTGCAGAAACCTCCAGAAGAGAGAGTCTGTAAGACTGCCACACGCCCACTGCTGGTGAGTTGCAGAGCTGCTGAGATCCTAGACCTGAGGCTCTCAAAACCACAGAAATCACTCTTGTCCTCCAGGAGATCAGTTAGGGCACAGACCACAAGTGTCACCTCTGATCCTGCCTGCTCAGTTCTGGTGTCCCCAGGATCACTCTTTTTTCTGACACCAAGTGTAAATTTGAGGATCCCCAACACCACCTTCGGTTTGGACAATCGCTAGAAGGACCCACAGAATTTACTGAGAGTTGCCATACCCATATCACAGCGAAAGAATACTGATTAAGTCAACCCTGGGCAGGGGTGTGTGGGGCAGGCCACACTTGTGAGTTTCTGGTTATCTCTTCCTGGGTAGGGGTGGGGGGGGGGCAGGCAGTGTTAACATCGCCTGGCAGTGACATGTGACAGCCTTCAGAATAGCTAACCAGGGAAGGTCCTAAATCCTCTTCTCTTACTTTCACTGGGGCTCCACCAGATAGACATGGCTCATCGCCTGTGTGGTTAAAGTCAGCCTCCAGCCCCTCTGAAGGTCAATCTGATAGTGACCCAACCCCCCACTTTATTTTTAAAATTTAAAAAATTTAAAAAATAACATTTTTATTAAATAATTTTTAATAAAATGTTTTAAAAATATATTTAAAATTAAAAATTAAAAAAAATTTTGGAGACTAGGTCTTGCTATTTTTGCCCCTGGAACCATAGACTCCCATTGCCCAGGGTACCACAGACTCAAGTAATCCCCAGCCTCAGTTTCCCAGGCAGCTGGGATTATAGGTGTGCGCCACCACGCTCAGCTACTTTTTGGGACTAGGTCTTGCAATGTTAGCCTGGGTGGGTTTTCAACTGCAATCCCCAGTACCAGCCGTACTCCATAGGCTGGTGCTTACAGGAATGTGCCACCGTGCCCAGCAAACCCCCACTTTAAATCACACTGTTAGACTATCTGGGGCAGCTAAGGTCCCTAGGTAAAACAAAGACAGGCTTATCAGGTAGGACATTCCAAGAACCTCCCAGCAGCTGAGGGCAAAGACCAGACCTTTCTTTGGATAAGGTTAATTCTTTACCAACCAAGGAAACTTGGACAAGATTCTAAACCACGTGTACCTCAGTTGTTGCATCTACCAAATGGGTACATGCACAGGCACCTTCTTTCCAGTACTGACAGGAGCCCTGCGTTCAGGAGCATCTGTAAAGCCCCCAGCTGGTCCCTAGCACATGGCAGGCACTCAGGAAGTGGGGAGCTATCCTGGTTCACCCGATGCCTCACTGACAGGTGACTGTTCCCCAGCCTGGGAACCACAAGATCTAAGGTCCTGGGGCAGTGTGTGGGGACTCTTAAGCTGATGGCTTAGCTGCAGAGTAAGAGCTGAGCTCATTGTGTGTGGTTTCTTCAATGAGTTACAAAGTGCCAGGCCCCCCACGCTGCACGGAGAGTCAGAGATGGAGGAGGTCGCTGAAGATATGTGAAGTGAGAAGAATTCTGGTTCTCCCGAGAGAGCCACGCCTTCGTGTAGCCTCACCAAACAGGGTATGGGTCAAGAGGTGCTGAGCCAGGAGCCAGGTGTCCCTTCAAGGAGGAGGTGGCTAAACCAGGTGTCAACCTGAGGACTCTGCTGTGTGATGAGCTAGCAGTAAGGAATCACCCTCATCTCCTTCATCTTCTCTCTAAGGTATTTCCTCTCTCTTCCTGGAGAAATATATTGACAGGCATAGGCCTCTGCAGGGGTGGGAGACCCCAGCCATCCGGCAGGGACTTTTCTGGGGAGCCCTCCCTGAGGAGAGCCGTGTTCTCATGACTTCATTTCTGGCCTGCTTGATAAGTTACTGAATGTTTGCCTAATGGGTGTGGAGGGAAAATCAGAGTGTCCTTGCCTATCTACAAAGCAATCTGTGTAAGATACCTCCTTCAGGTCACACTTGGGCCAAACTTGAGCAGCTTAGACTATACTTCCTGGTAAAGATATGCTTGTAAACGTGTGACCCTGAATCAAAACTTTCCTTTGTTACTGATTGCTTCATGTTTTCTATAAAAGTCTGGTTCTAAATAAACTTGAAGCCACAGTCACAGAAGAGACTTGAAGTCACAGAGAGAGGCTGTGACTCCTGTCCAAATCTTCTGGCTCGAATCTCCATCCTTACCCTCCCCCTCAGGGACGGTTCAATCTTATCACGCTGGCTCACAACACCTTCCTAAGACAAGCCTTGGCAAGAGGAATGGTGGAGGGTGGTGGGTGGCCTCTGTATCTCCTAAAATGCCCTTAACTCCTCTCCCTGTCTCTAGAAACATGCTCCCGAGGGGTTCACTCCCTGGTCTCCTTTGCGCTTCCATCCCCCATTCATCTCAACCTGCTTCTCCCAGCCTCCCCATCTCCATCTAGGCAACTCCACCTTTCTAATATCTCAGGCTAAACCTTGCTGGTTTTTTTTTGTTGTTGTTGTTGTTTTTTGTTTTTGAGACTAAAGTCTCACTATGTTGCCCAGGTAGTCCCGATCCCGTGGACTCAAGTGATTACTAGCCTCGGTCCCCCAAGGCTGGAATTAAAGATGCACGCCACCGCACCCGGCCTCAGGCTAAACCTTGGGGTCACTCTGGACCTTGCTCTCTCATATCCACTTGTCAAAATCCCAAGCTTCTCGATTTACCAGGAACCTGCTTGTTTCTTCCCTCTTCTAATTGTACCCAGCCTGGTCCATCTTCATCCCTTGCCTGGATTGTTGCCATTTCCTGCCCTCAACCCTTGACGTCTAGTTATAACAGCTGCTCATTAAAATCTAGGTGGTTGTATCTACCCCCTGCCCCAACCCCTTCAAGTCTCACTCAGGGCCCCTAACCTCCTCCTCTGAACTCCCTGGACAGAGGCAAGGGGACTTCTTGGACAGAGTAGGTCAAGGACACAGGAAGGGGTGCCTAGACCCTCTTGTGCTTCAAGGTCCACCCTGTAATCAGGCACCTGAGTGGGTACTGGAGCTCAGGAAGTGAGTAGACTTAAGTTCCCATATCTACCTCTCTTTACAACCCCTGCCTGAGTGGGAATACCCACAAATGATCAGAGACTTCACCATGTTGGCCTCCATCTTGTTTCCTGATGGAAGTCAGAATAGCAAAGAAGACTCTCTCTTGATACACACACACACACACACACACACACAGAGAGAGAGAGAGAGAGACAGACAGACAGACAGACAGTTCTAGGTTCCAACCATAGCTAATTGTTTGGGATTTTTCTGAGGATGGAACAAATGTGACACCCTAAACAGTTGGGCTTTTGCTCCCAACAGGAGCATGGTAGCTGCTTGGGTTTGGAATAATCGGAGGTACCACCCACTCCCAATTCCAGTTGAGTTTGGCAACTCTTTCGTCCCCATGCCTGTGCATCACAGGATACTGCAGATGTGGCCATGAAGTACTTGCAGCTGGAGTGAACTCCAGGCTTGCTATAGACCAGGCCTGTGGCTAAATGCTTGGCAAATCTATCTGCCCTACCCCTGCCAACGACCTGGCATAATTGGGATGTGAATTCCATTTTGCCAGTGAGGGGACTGAGGCTCAGAGAAACCCAGTGACCTGCTCCAGGCCACCCAGTGATAAAGCAGGGCCAGCTCCGACCCCAGTCTGTTCCCACTCATACTCAAAAGTATTTTATTTTTTTTTTAACCAGTGGCAAAGATGGGCAAACTTGTGGGTAAGTCAGGGAGGGCCCCTCTGCCCTCCAGTGTGGGGACTAGACCCAGGGGTGCTCTTCCCTTGACCATCCCCTGCTGAGGGGACCTCAGTCCACTTAGTTTTTCTACAACCTGCCAAGCCCTGCCCCCACCACCAAGGCCACCTGTCACAGTCTTCAGTGGCCTAGCCACCCCTCCTTATCCAGACTGCCCAGACTCTACCCAAGGGCCAGCTTCCAAAAATAGACATTGGTTCTAGTGTGTGGCTGAAGGACAGGGCAGCTGGGAATTAGGGGGGCCAGCGCTGCCTGAGAGTCAGATGGTTGTTCTCTGGGATGGAAATTTTTACCCAAACTCCTGGAAACATGTCCAGGACCCGCTGCAGATTCTGAGGCCCAATCACAGGCTCTGATGCCCTGGGCTTGTGGTCTCCCTGTCTCTCACCTGTGACCTCTGCCAGGCCCAGCAGCAGTGAGAAGCCAGTCCCATTGTGAAGGTAGAGCTGGGTGCGGGGCCATAAAACCTGACGTGGCTGCCGCTGAGAAGATATTTTAATAAAAGCCGCTCTCCACCCTTTCCCAGACAGCCTTGTCTGATGAATAGCTCAGATGAACCTAATAAAGTTATAGGTGAATGGAAATTAGGTCTTTAATGGGTCTAGTAGCAGCTGAGAATCATTCACTCCGGCTTTTTATGAGATCAGGATCGGATTCCCCCTCCACTTTCATTCCTTCAATTCCACCCTGAGCGAAGGTTCTCACAGCTGAGACCTAGAATGTTCCATCACCCTCTGCTCCCCAAACCGTCTCTCTGACGGCCCATCTTCTTTTGATCGCATGGGCCTGGGGGGCTGGGATTCCCAGTCTGCCTGACTGGATTCTGGCTCTGTCCTCATGTGTCCTCTGCTGGTGAGAGGAACACGGGGCAGCCAAGAGCAAGGCAGAGTGTTTCTCTGGGGAGCCCCTTGCCTGGCACCCTCGTCCTAAGTCTCTACCACACCTCCCAATGGGGCTGCACACTCCTTGATGGGTGTTTGGAGGAAACATCCTGGAGAGTCAGCTGTAGGCAAAGGACAGAGTCTGTGGACAAATCAAAGCCGCAGGGGAATGTGTGGCCATGGCCTGGGAGGCCCCGCTGGGCACTGGCTCTGAGCAGCCCACCCTCCCCACGCACTCATTTCCAAACCCTCCTGGCGGCAGTCTTGCTGGTGCTGGGTTTCCCACTTGGCACTCCAGGGCTCTGATGCTTTCCTCCTCCGCTCATCATACCCTGTGCCCCACAGGTGCACTGGTCCAGCTCCCAGAGTGATTGCTAATATCCCAGTCCTGGTGCCTTGTCCACCACCAGGGGGCCTTGGCTGTGCTCGCTGCTCTTCGTGGAGCTACCAACAGCCTCTGGGGCCCTAACCTGTGGAGACTGTCCCCCAACCCCAGGCAGCCCCAGGAGGAGGGTGGCGCCTTGTGTGTGGGCCAAGGCAGTGCCCAGGGCCCTAGAGTCAGGACCTTGACCTGACCTTGACCTCCCACACTGCTGCCCACCTTGGCCTGGGTTTCTTTGAGTAATCGGAGCCCTCTTGGTGCCTTTAGTGTTTTCTCCACCCACCAAGCACTTGATGCAGAAGCTGGTGTTTGGGGAGCGCTGGGAGGGTTTGCTGTCTTTCAAAAACAACCACTGTCTTAGTCCATTTGGGCTGGTGTCCTAAAATACCAAAGACCAGGGGGCTTAGAATCTGTGCAGATTTATGCCTTACAATTTGGGATTCTGGAAATCCAAGGTCAAGATGCTGGCAGTGGAGACTGGATCTCAGTCCACAGACAAGTCTCGCTGACTTGCAGGGTGGAAGGGGCAAGGGAGTTTGCTGGGCTCTGCATTATAAG
This sequence comes from Uropsilus gracilis, assembly GCA_004024945.1. Lineage (NCBI taxonomy): Eukaryota > Metazoa > Chordata > Mammalia > Eulipotyphla > Talpidae > Uropsilus > Uropsilus gracilis. Next base: position 20,481 of record PVHY01015794.1, on the reverse strand, counting down.
GACACTAATCCTACCCATAATCCTCATAACCTAACTCCTCCTGAGGCCCCACACACTTCGGAGACAGGGGGATTTGGATACGGGAAACAGTCTATAGCACCCACTAAAGCACTTTTCTGTAAATTAGGGTGAAGGACAGTGGAGAGCAAAATGACCAAAAGGTAGCTACACACAACTTCTCCAAGCACCAATGTTCACAGGGTTTCAACTCCCCCAGAGGGGCCACCTCCCAGGCAGAGGGGTTCAAAGCCTCTGCTGATGGCATCAAGAGGGGCAGATCCGAGCGAGTCAAAGCCCTCAGTCAGGATATCTCCGTGTTTCATGTTCACTTCTCAATCTGCCCAACGGGCTTCATCATGACAGGCAAACCCCAATCAATATTCAGCCCTGCGGCCAGGAACAGCGTGCCAGGGGCTGGAGGTGCCAGGATGAGTCAGACAGGGAGCTCACAGCCTATGGTGGGAGTGTGATATGGACACAGGTGCTTGGTGCCCTGGAGGGAAGATGAACCAGGAGCCAGGAAGGACCCTGATGATCAGGAGAAAGAGACAGAGTTCCCAGGAGGGGTGGGGATGGGAGGTGGTCACTCAGCAAGGATGCCCACAGAAGGGGTT
>PVHY01015794.1:0-19767 GCA_004024945.1 Uropsilus gracilis | reverse complement strand
GAAGCCAGTAGTGACCGGGCAGTGGCACAGTGACCCTGAGTGTCCAGACTCTGACAAAATCCCAGTGCTGCCACCGGTGCCACCGAGAAACCCCGATGTTATTGTCCCTGGCACAGCTCTCCTTTGACGATGCCACCGGTGACAAAGAGCAAGGTTGTTTCAGTCAGTGACTTTGGGGTCAACTGCTGCCCTTCCTCAGCCTCGCGCTCCTGAAGAGGTGGAGTGACACACCGTAAGCCACTCTGCGGCACTGGGACACTGGTACTCCATCACTCCCTGGTGGCAGAGGTGGGTATCCCCACCTTCCACCACCTAGAGACCCTGCAATCCATGGGATTCCCTCGCCTGTACTCCACTCCCACAGCCTGGGACTGGCACCCCACCTACCACACAGGCATTATGCACAGGGCCTGGGGCTTCCCTGTGTTCTGTCTTTGAGGGGCAGTGGCTCCCACGCTTCATCCTGCCTTCTGAGCGTGCTCTGCTCCGCAACAGCCTGGGCCCTGGTGCAGCGACCTGGGCTGGCAAACCTCTCCACCCTCCCCTAGCTTCACCAGTGTATGGGCTTTGGTTACCCACCTGCAGCCTAGGACCCGGAAAAATGAAGCTGGTGACCCCCTCTGGGGGCAGTTTGGTTGCCATGGAGATATTTCTGTGCCACGTAGCACAGAAGGGAGTCCTGCTTTGTGCCAACAACCACAGTCTCCTGACCAAGATGCACCGCACGCTGACCCCTGGCTGGGTTCTCTGTAAACATCTCTGTGTCTCCTGCTGTTCCCGCCATCCTGGGAAGTGGGTGCTCAGGTGTAATCATCAGGTGAAGCATGATAAACTGAAGTCTGCTGGAGCCCAGGAACCTAAGAAAGGCAGCCTAGGGGTCTAGATCACCAGCCCATGACTGACTGCCTCAGTGTGCTGGTCTGCAGCCCACTTTCTCCTTGAATCTCCTCATTCTGTCTGCCGCCACATTAGGCCACGTACCAATGACAGCCCACCCGGAACGCCAGCACATGTAAAGTGTACATAGACCCTTAACTTCCTGTTGGGGCACTCTAACAGATGAGAGCTGTTAGTCAGAACCAGTACGAAGAAACCAGCTTCTTGATAGCCCTGGTGTCTTCCTTCCCTGATTGCCTCGGCTGGGTATGGTCTTCGCACCCTGATGGCCTCTCTCAGGGCCGCTGGAGGACAAGGCTGTGGCCATAGACCCCGACTGCTGTGGACATCTGGGGGACACAGCCCCTGAGTACCTTCAACCACCCCAACAGTGGTGACCTGCCAGCGATTCCCAAGGCGAGATGCTGCCTGGTGCTTGCTAGAACAGCTCTGCAGTTCCACAGTGGGAGGAGCTCCCAGTCCCCCAAACTGCATCATCTGAGAATGAGGCAGGGTTGAAGGTGATTGGGGGGTGGTGCATTTTCCAGAGGTGCTCTTGTGCCTGGGAGCCAGGTCAGAGCGTCCACACTACCCACCACTAGAATCACTGGCATTTCTGCACCTGGCTGGGCCAGCCCCCCTGGCGGGCAGGCAACACACTCTGGCTCCTCCCCCTCCTGCTTGGGCCTGCCCAGGGCTGACCTCTAGTGGGGCAAATGAGCTCAGGGTTCGTGGGGATTATTTGTGGGCTGAAGGCTGCGTGTGGCTGCCCCCCCCCCCCCCCCCGCAGAGGTCCAGTGGGGGAGGGTTTGGATCAGCTGTGCAGGGTGGGGATGCTGGCCTTGCCAAGATCAGGAGGGGGCACTTATGCAGAAAGATGATTTCTTCTTGTGCACAGATTTCTTCCTGTTTGTCAGTGGGCTCCAAGCTGGGAAGAATGGAGAGGTTTGGGGTGCCCCCACCTGGGACCCCTGGGAGGTGGTTAGCGCACCAGAGACGAGCTTGGGCCCTGGGGCTGGGCAACCCTGCCCAAATGCTGGCTCTGCCACAGATCATCCCAGCAGTGTTGTGTAATAAGCCTGCCCAGAACCCAGGCTGTTCCGTGAATGTGTGTGCGCGCGCTCGCGCTGGACCCAGGCTGGGACCCGCAGGCTGGCTCTCTTCCCACTGGCAGAGAAAGGAGGGGCTCAGGTCTGTCCTGAGTGTGTTCACTCCAGGCTCAGGCTGTTGGTCAAAGCTCCCCGGGGAGCACGTCCTGAGACAAGGCAGAGTGGGAGGGGTGAGCCTCATGCATTTTCATTTTTTTTTTTTTGGAGACTAGGTCTCGCTATTTTTGCCCATGGAACTGCAGGCTCTCGTTGCCCGGGGTACCACAGACTCAAGCAACCCCCAGCCTCAGCTTCCCAGGTAGCTGGGATTATAGACGCACGCCACCACGTCTAGCTATTTTTTTGGAACTAGGTCTTGCTATGGGCCCCAGGCGGGACTCGAACTGCGATCCCTAGTCCCAGCCACTTCATAGGCTGAAGCTTACAAGCACGAGCCACCGTGCCTGGCTATCCTCATCTCTCTCTGCAGCATCTGCTGTTTTCCGATATCCCAACACCTGATTGTGCCAATACCACCAGGTGGGGGAGGGGAGTAGTGAACCCCACTGATCCTGGTCCCTTAGCACTGTGATTCTGGGCCTCTTGTGTATAAAGCGGAAGCTGCGCAGTGTCCACTGGCTGTGAGCAGGAGCCAAGATAAGGTACGAAGGGTGCCAGCCCAGTGCCCATGCGGAGTGACTGTGACTGATGACCTGGGCACGTCTCCCAGCTAGCAGGGCCACGGCTGCCTGGGAATCCCAGGATTTTTCTTTTCTTTTTGAGCGCAGGTGGGAGGGAGGATTTCTTCCCCACTTTCTAAACAACAGACGTTGGTATGGTCAACTCAGACCCTGGGGATCTCTTGCCTTTGCAGCTGGACACGAGAGACTGCGTCCTCACAGCAAGGGCTGCCAAGACAGACAGAGGAATTTTCCTGGGATGCTCCCAGCTCCATTTCTGCTTTGCTCCCAAGAGCTATTCCTTACTTTTATATTTCTTCCCATGAAGAAAAATAATGGAGTCTTGTGAACACCATGAATCTGTTTTTTTTTTTTTCTTTCTGAGAACTGGGTTCTCCATTCCTGACTCTTGTGCAGAAATTCTGCGTGCAGATAGCATCCTCTGAAACCATGGCAACCGCCATCACCAACACTACTGCCCCCCCCCCATAAAGAACCTGGCCTATTCTACACTCTGAAGAGTGCTGGGAGGTCAGTAGTAATTTACCAGATGCTCACTCAAGATGTGTTTGCACCTGGGGACCCACAAGCCCAATGGACACTTGCTGTTTGGGGGCTGGGGGACACTGACTCAGCTGCCCCTGAGCTGCCTGACTTCCTGGGCAGGACTGGCTGGCACCACGTTGGGGGAACTCCTTGTATTTTACATTCCTGCCTGTCTAGCCAGTGGGCAGGGAACCACAGTCATTCATTGCACCCTGGGCAGCGCACTGTCCCCAGTAAGGGGTGCAGCTGGCACAGCAGTGACTTGGGGGGTGGGGTGTCCCAGATCCTTGGCAGCCTCAGCAGGATGCCTAGAAAACCTCTGTTTCATAAAGGGGTGACTCCCACCCCCTGGAGGTGTCAGTCTTCTTGGTCTGGAAAACTAGAAGTCAGCTTTAAAAAAAAAAAGACCAAAGCACCCTTCTGCTGACAGCTTGAGAATCCTGTGATTTATACGATTAATATGAGAAGCAACATCATTATTCTGTTAATATATTATTCATTTCACTGGTGATCTATTCTCTCCACATCCAGCTCTGAGAGTCAATTTTCCCTCCCTGCTATTTTAATAGAGCCGCATTTTAAATGGCGAGAACAGTACATTAAACATGTATAAGATGTAATCTCATTTAGAATGTGCTCTTCCAGTGGATCCGCCTCATAAGCATAAACACAACAAAGCTGCCTGGTCTTAGCAGAGCCACGTGGTGGGGAGCAGAGAGCAAAGTCAGCTCTGATTAAGGGATAAGTTAAAGCTTCTGATGTGGGTCTCCAGCGCCCAGGACAAGGGGAGTCGGCTCTGTTCTGAGTGATGTTGAGGCCCCGCCCCCTTGATATGTCTCTGCCCGCATCCTGGCAGATGAGCCCCAGATAAAGTGACATTTTGGGGAAGCAGTTAGGAGGGACGCCCTCTAAGAAAGTCAGACCCAACTTCCTCAGTGAGTCTGCTTCTTAGAGACGGGGGCCTCTGTGCACCCTGATAATTCCCAGTGTTTGGATGGCGCTCTGGAGCCCACCCTTAACTGAAAGGCGCTCAGGACGGCTCGGCCTGTTGGATGAGCTCCATCCTCTCCCTTAGAGTCAGTCACTGTTTGAGGGCAGCCCTGGAATTTTGCTGGAACCGACAGTTTGGAAACAGTTGCACCGGCTCCTGAGAGTCTTCCCCAAAAGGCAAGCGCTTACCTTTCCCATGCAAGGTCAAAGGCCTTTTGCATGCTAGGTCAAAACAGAGATGGGTGGGAGTTTTGAAGCATTGGACCATTGTCATGAACACTGTGGTGAGGAGGAGATGCCCACATAGTGGGTCTTGACCTTGAGGGCTGCCAGATGACCTCAGGCCCAGGAATGGTGGCCTGGAGGCGCAAAGATGAGAGCTGTTAGTTTGAAGCTGTCATCAAAGGCTTCCTGGAGGGTGCTTTTGGATGGCAAAGGCAGAATTTTGGCAGCTTGGGCTGGTGGGGAGGGCAGTCAGGCAGCGGTGTTCATATGGAAGCAGCTGCAGCAGGTTTACAGAGGGCTTCAAACCACAGGTCTGCAGAAGGCAATGGGGAACCACTGCAGGTTTCAGAGCTGAGGAGTGACCAGTTAGAGCTATGCAGGAACACATTTCAGAGTCCCAGAGCTGAGTGAGGGGCTCTGGACTTCAGGTGCCTGCTACAAACAGCTCAGGGAGAAGAGGTGATAATGACAGTATTTTGGGGATTCCTGTGTCCTAGGCGAACTCCTATGTATCCTTCAAGACCTTACCCAAATGGCCCCTCTCCAAGCCTCCCCAACTCTATTCTTTATTGCCCCCTGCAGGTAGTGACCAAAAACTAACCTGGGCTGTTGGCAGGTGAAGAAGATCAAGTGAATGTCTTAGGATGAGTTGGCCTGGAAGCCCACGGGCTCAGTGAGTTTGGATTGCCTGAGAAGCAGAGCTTGAGACGAGGCAACAAGTGCAAGTGCTTTTCATGGGAAGAATCTCAGGAAACACCCAAAGGGCATTTGCGAGGCAGGGATTGGAAGGTTACCAGCTCAGAGTGAAATTTCAAGTTACCACTAGAGACAACTGAAGCTGCAGGCTTCCCAGAGGTTGTGGGAGACTGTGCAGAACACAGCCCCACCCCCCAAGGTAGGGAGCTGGGGTGTCAGTGCACCCACATTCTCAACAGGTGTTTGTGAGGACTGCTGTTGGGGACTCTGCCCACCATGTCCGAGAGGAAGCCTCAGGCTCTGAGATGTGGGGGCCGGCTACTGAAGCCTGGGGACCTGCAGACCCCAGGTCCCAGGTAGGGACACAGGTATGGTACTGGCAGCATTTGCCACAGAATCACCATGTCTGCAGGAAGCACAAGTATGCGACCACCAAGTCAGGTGCTGGGAAGGACATAAGCTGGGCCACATGCCCCATTGTGCCCAGGTTTCTTGGTGGCTTGGTTACCACATACCTTTGCTGGGATGTTGGCCCAGATTGCAGGACCACTTATCTCTTCTGGCCATCCAGGTCCCACTATCCCTTCCATCATTGATTCAGCTGCCAGGAGCCTGTGCTGGAAAAGCATCTGGGATGCTAGATACCAATGTTTCCTCTATGCCAGTGAATGATCTTGAAATGGTTTCTCTAGCATCCTCAGCGAGTCTGCTTCTTAGAGACAGGGTCCTCTTTGCACCCTGATAATTCCCAGTGTTGGGTGGTGCACTGGAGACCAACCTTGAAAGATACGTCACTTTCCCCTTCCAAGCAGGAGCAGCTTGCAGGGCAGGCCCCATAGCCCAACTGTAATTGTGTCCCTCACTGTCTCCCCTGATTCAATGCCCCTTGGAACAAGTTCCTTAGACTAGATGAAGGAGACTCTGACCTCAGTGCCCAGTTCGGGGATCACAGGGCAAATGAAGGCTAACCCTCCCTCAACATGCAGCACCAAGGCATGGACTAGACCAGCCACTCTCATGGGTGACAGCGCTGTCAAGAGGCAAAAATAAGTTCTGAGAGGGGGACTTGATAAAATTATACCTATTTCAAAGGCTTGTGGTCATCCAAAGTTCAATAATATAGACAAGACTGTAGTTGCATTAGTGTTTAATAGTTTATTAAATATGGAAGTTAGTGAATATGCAAAATGTATTAAATGCTTGGGATTAGTTTCATGGAGGATGGGGCAGTGAGTTAAAAAAAAATAGCTGAAAGGTTCCTAGGAAGGGAATGATGGGAAAAGGCTGAGGGATGCTGGGTGAGAGGGAAGGCTGGGTGCTGTTGGCTGTACCCACTGTTCTCATGCAGGCCTCATAGGGCATCTGGGCTGAGCCCAGCTGCTGGTCCTGGTGGGGTGTCAGAGGGTAACAGAGGGGTCTGGGGACTTGCTGGCCTCAGTTTCCCAGCATTGGAGTGAGTGGTGCCCCAGCCTCAGTGGTAGACTCAATAGCTACCCAGTTTCTGGTAGAGGTGGCCCTGGATTTGTGAATTCCTCCATCAAAGGCCACATCTTGGTGCCAAAAAGGCAGGCAGGTCAAAACAGCTGCTCTTCGAGCTGTCTTTGTGAAGTGCCCTAGTTCGTCTCACTTCCAGGCTGGGCACAGGAGGAATGAATCTACCGCCACCTCCAGGAGCAGCTCAGTTCTCCTTCTGCGCAATCTGAACACTTCATATGCTTTCTTGTTTGCTCAGCAAATGAGCAGGAAGGGCTGGAACATTCCAAGATGGGGACACAGACCACCCTGAAGTGCCCACTGCCTTCTTCCTTCTCACCTCTGCCCCACTCTGGCACTCAGGAACCAGGGGCCACGTGGTGGAGGGGGGAGGCTGGCACCCATACCCCTTGGCACTCTGTAGTCTCGGTCCTCCTGGGGCACCCACAGACCTACTCGCAGCAGCCATCCCTACTTTTTGGGAAATTTTTAAGTTTTCTTATTTTCATACATCAGTCATATTTGTCTTGTTACTGTTCCCCTTAGGTGTGGCCCTCCCATCAGTAGTGCACCCCTATACCACCACTCTGCTCCCCCTTTCCCCTTTCTCCACTCCTGTGACTCCAGCTCCTCTCTGGCTGCAAGTCACTGGTCAATGCTTGGCCCACTGGTCTCTTCTTTTGATTTTCTGGAGCAGTCTCTTTCCCGGGTGAGAACCTGTGCTCCTGGGACACACCAGACCAGGTGCTCAAATCTCCAGGAGTCTGAGGTGGGCAGCCAAGCCAAGCATGTCAGGAACGTCTTGCAGGGCTGGTGTATGGTGCGGTTCTCCAGGATCCTTGGTTTCAGTGCTTCTACGGTGGAGGAGACTGTCTCCTTTTCTCCAGATCTGTGTGCTCACTGGTTCCAGGCCTCCTCGTTCATGCTGGCTGTCTTCTCCTTTCCAATGTCTGTCGCATGATGCTGCTTCTGAGCCTTAGAGTTCTGGATTCTGGTGTTGGGAACCCAACTCCCAGCCACTGACAGTAGATAAGTGCCCCAGTGGGGACAGACTTCAGGTGGTGGGTCCAACTCCTTTCCTCTCTCGTGGTTTGCAGTTCTGCCATGGGGCCGCAGCCACACCTCTGTGGCTTTCCTTCTACACTGAAAAGGAGGGGAGCTTGTTCACATTACACACATCTATGAACCTGGAGCTTTGCTACCATTCACCACACTAGCTAGTCTTGCAGTCTTGTCTCTTGCGGTTCCCACCATGCTCTCTTCGGGTCCTCCCCGGGTGATGAGTGTATTCAGGGCCTGTATTTGTTCCTCTCCTCTCCTGTATGTCTGCAGCAGGAGTGCCTGGCTTTCCTATTCCTAGTGTAGGTCTGCTTGAAGTGGGAGTAAACCAGAGAGGGGTTACTCCCAGCCCACGTGGAGGCAGAGGCTGGCTATCTCAGCCTGAGACCCCTAGACCCCGAGACTGTGAGACCACGGTGGTGCAGGTACAGGACTCATCCTGCCCCCACCCCCACGTGTTGAGGGTTGACCTCAAGGCTCCCACCTGTGGCTGGCTCACAGGCTGGTGGCTGACGGAGCAGCCCTGTGATCACGAAGTCCTCAGTTCAAAGCCTGGCTCTCGGGAGTGAGTGGCCTCTGACCACCTCATCAGCTGGTGGCCTTATGGGGCCTGTGTGGCTGCAGACGGCAGCTCCCTGGGGTGGGCTCTGACCTGCGTGGTGGAGGAGTCAGACCGTGGAACAGGGACAGGAGGGAGCACTGCAGGGTGTGGTGATGAAATTCTTGGTTTTTTTTTTTTTTTTTTTTTGAGACTAGGTCTATTTTTGCCTGGGGAAGCGCAGGCTCACGTTGCCCAGGGTACCACAGACTCAAGCGATCCCCAGCCTCAGCTTCCCAGTTAACTGGGATTACAGGCGTGCGCCACCATGTCCAGCTATTTTTTTTGGGACTAGGTCTCACTTTGTTGCCCCGGGTGGGTCTTGAGCTGCAATCCCCAGGCCCAGTCATGGCTCCATAGGCTGTTGCTTACAGGCACGCGCCACCATGCCCAGCTGATGAAGTTCTTGTGAACTAGTCTGGAACCTGAGCATGAGCCATGATGCCTACCGCTGACCCACCAGGATGCCCAGGACGCTTGGCTTATTTCCTGGCCCACCAGGGTTCTCATCTGAGTCCAGCCCCTTCTGGAACTGCAGACCCCCCCCCCCCGTCCTTGCTGCTGGATGGCTGTGAGTTGGGGGAGGCCTGTGTACTGGGAGGGGCTCTCTACCTCTTACCTCCCGGGTTCCCATGTGGGCCCACTGTGTGACCCTGAGCAAGCTCCCAAACCTCCTGGTCCCTCTGGGAAACCAGCTTCCAGGCTGGGTGGCATCTTGGGTCGAACCTCTTGATTTGGGGCCCCTGATACCTCATCACTGTGAAAAGGTTACATCGGTGAAGCCCAGCCCTGAACTCTGGTCTCTGGAAGTTTGGTCTCTGGGGTCAGTAAATGGACCCATGAGAGACAGTAGAGACCCGTCACATTCACAGTTTGGGCTCAGCAGCCCTCGAGCTAGCTGGGCTCTTACGTTACTTCCCATCATTCTCTCTCCCCCAGCCCACTTTTCTTACCCACCACTCCCCACCTGCCACCCCCCTGTCCCTGCCACTCCATCCTGGTAATGAGCCCCAAGGAGATGCCATGTGCCAGGCTTTGCCTTTCCCTCTGGCAGATGAGGGCCCCGAGTGCCCCATATGTGGCTCTGCTAAGTGCTGCCCTGATTCATGGTTTCCATGGCAATGGTGCTTGTAACTGCCTTGGCTCGTTGCCAGGCCAGAGTCAGCCGCCACAGCCAGTCAGGCCATCCAGCTACACTCACAAATGGGGGAGCGGAAAGCTGAAAGGGGGGTGGCTCTCCTGCTCTGTGCTCTGAGCAAGGGTGTAGGGTCAGTGGGGGTTACTCACTTGCCTGGACCACCTCAGCAGGGATATCAGGGTACATGAGGGGCTCTGCTTGGGCCCAGGACCTAGGAGAGGCCATGCCATGCCACTGTCTTGCTGTACAAACTTGGGCAGGACCATGTCTGGGGAGCTGGGCTGAACCCTGGAGCAGATGTTTGCTTGGGATGGAGGGAGCATTTTCCCTAGAGCAGGTAGGAGCATTGTTGCTTCCTCCTTCATAGTCCGAGGCTAGGTGCAGGCCGTGGACCCCTCCTTGTGACCCCAAGAAGGTCTGCACCCAGTGATCGAGCTCAGTCACCTCTCTGTGCCACTGATGGCTCCTGGGGAGAGACCCTGCAGAAGCTCACAGTCCAGTGACCCTGTAGACCCTCACTGGAAGGGTCACCTCCGAGGGGGTCATGGTGGGTGCCAAGCTGGCACTCTCCTGGGCCCCAGCTGCATCCAGTAACTCCACAGGCCCTATTTCCAAACACCACAGGGGACTGTGGAGCAGAAGTGGATGAAGGGAAGTCTCCCTGCACCAGTGCCCTGTTGGTGGAAGATACTCAGACACAGGAAGATTCTCGGGTCTGCTATTCTCGATAGTTCACACAGCATTGTTCATGGCAGATGTCAGCCTTGGGGGAGGCTCAGGTACTCATTTCTGCCTCACAGACTAACCACAAGAGCCATCTTGTTCTCTCCCCATGCCACATGTGACTGGCCCTGGGTGGCTCTTCCCCTGAGGGAAGAGGTGGTCAGATGGTGGCTGGGCTGGGGTCACGGGCTCCCCTCTGAACCTGGGCAGCGGCGCTGCTCTGCCTCCCATGTGCAAGTCTGGCCTCTCCATGGCGTCTCTCTGGAAGGAACCTGGGCCGGGGGTCCCCAAAGTGCAGGACCCTCTTCTCCGCTCCCCTGCTCTGCCAGGCAAAGAGCGTTTACTTTCAGAGAGGATAAATAGTCTCACTGCAAGCTGCAAAAGGATTCTCTCTGGGGAGGTAGTGAGCGCCTCAGCACGAGGGGGATACAAGCAGAGGTGGCGTTGGCTGAGGTACAGTGAAGGGGCTTCCTGTGTAGATTTCCATGACTGCCATCTCTGAGGTCTCTGAGTCTCACACATGAACCAACAATCTGATCTTCCGGGGTGTAGGATGCTTTGTGATTCAAGGTGTTCTCCCCTCCCCTTCATTTTAGGTCCGAGGCTGATTTCAGATATTCAAAACCCAATCTAGTCTCCCTTAAATCCTTAGCACCCCATCCATGTGCTGGTAGGTTGGTGGTTTGGGGAATGTTCGGGTTCAGATCCAGGAAATGAGTTGCCTTTTAAATGTTCACACATCTGTCTCCAGGATGCGCTGTCTGTCTCTGTGGTTCTCCCGGGACCACGTTATTTTCTGCCATCTGATTTCTTTGAATATGCTCTGTGCCTCCAATGTGAGCACAACCCCCTCTCTGCATCCCATCCCATGCACTCCCTTTCTCCAGACTTGGTCAGGGCTGGGCAGAGTAGCCAAGGGTCATGGTGTGGACATTCCAGGGGGGTCCTTCCCTGGCTAGGCTGGGAGATTTCTTTCTACCGCAGGCTGGGTGGGGACACAAGAGGAAGAAGAAGCCCTTTACCCAGTAGGTCTGACCCTCTGTTCCTGGCCCACCTGGCTGGCTGTTCAGGGCAGACACTGAGGGCAGGGGTAGCCAGGCCTTCTGTCTGCTGGAGGCACAGAGAGGCGCTCTGGCAGCCACCTCCCTTTCAGGTCACAAGGGTGCTGTGCTGGTCTGCTCCTCATGTCAGAGCCCCCGGGCCCCCAGTCAGGCTCCAGCTCAGCCCCTTCCCTCTCACACAGGAAGCAAGCCCTATTTCTGCTACCCCCCCCCCCCCCGGAGTCAATCCGCAGTCCGTTTGGATTGGAGCCCTGGCCTGTTTGCGCAGTGTGGGGGCTGGAAATGAACATGTCTCCCAAAATAATAATATCAACAGCAACCTAATTCAAAGCGAGCCTGCGCCTGCTGCGAGCTCCCAGGGCCTCCCTGGGGTTTGGAAACTGGGCTGAGGCTTGTGGGGAGAAGCAAGTCTCTAGGACAGGAAGACCCTGTTGTAGGAAGCAGGGAGGAGGCTGTATCGGGTCAGCTGAAGGAATGTGCCCCGGGAACTGCCACCACCACTGCCGGTGAGAGAGGAAGCACCTGCCTGAGACTGGGCATCACATTGACTGCTGGCCTGCGCCTGGCTGTGGCTGTAAAATATTGGGGGGGGGGACCCTGCACAGCCAAGGGTTGCCCAGCTGCTGTTGCCCCCTGTACCTGCTCTGAGACCAGCTCCCTCCTCAGCTCTGGAACTTAGGAGCTGTGCCACTCAGGAAGATCAATGCGGGCCCACACCCTGGCCCTCCTCCCGGCTGTGTGACCTTGGGCCAGTCTCTCACCCACTCAGTCATCTCAGCCATCGAGTAAGAACAGTGGAGAGAGACAGTCTTGAGGGATTAGGAGCCACATGTAAAGCACCACCGGGAACACCTCCAGAAAACGTGGCTAGCGTTGTCATGGCGATGAGCTTGCTACAGAGGCCGGTGATGGCTCCCGTGCACCCCTGTCGTGTTCCCCTCCCCTACTTCCCTGCTGAGAAGAGGACCTGCCGCCCCCAGATTATTCATCTTTAGGAAACTTTTCCTGGCACCAAACTCACCTTTCTGGGGCCTCATTGGTGAAGTGAGTGATGGGGCATCTCACGTCCTGTGGCAACAGGGCGGCTTATCCCAACCATGGCGCTGAGAGTGAAGTGCGCGAGGCTGGCTCTGCTCACCTGAGGATCGCTCCAGGGCACCTGGGACTGGCAGCCAGGGGACTCCAGGTATCTCCTGCCCCCTCTAGCTCTCACATTCTACTCCTTCAGGAGATGTTCGTTCTCCACAGAGCGGTGAAGTCTTGCTGCCAGGGGCAACCCTCAGGCCAACTTACCCCATCATCTAGAGGAGGAGAGCAGGAGACAGGCTTGAGGTCATTCTGAATGGCAGCTGGGGCCTTAAAAAGACTCCACGGACACAGAGGAGCCCTGACCTCCCCTGTGGCTGCATCACAGAGTCGCTGACTCAGGCCCAGTGTTCCTGGGGCTGCTTAATGCTGTCCCAGTAGTCATGGGTCTCGCTGCCACAGCTGACGTAGCTGGACATAGAGACCAAAAGCGGCAACTCAGCCAGCCTCGGCAGGGCCTTTTCTCTGATGAATCTGTCACAGGTGCCCGAGCGCTTGCCTGATGGCTTATTAAAACAAGGTGGGTCTCCTTCCATGCCTTGGGGGAGGGGTGCCTGCCTCAGCACCTCAACACCTGGCACAGCTGGAACTGGGTACCCACTGGGCCATCTTGCTCAACCCAGGGAGAGAAAAGCCCCCTAATTGCTTCTGAGTTGCTTTATTTTAGCAAATGCATTTTTGTTGTGGTAAAATACAATAAAATGGATCCCCTTATCTACTTTCAAGGGTACGGATCCAGTGGCTTCCAGTCCATTCCCACCGTGGAGCTGCCATCACCACATGTACCGCCAGAGCATTCGCATCTTCCTAGACTGAAACTGTTCCCACTGAAGAGTTACCACGTCTCCCCTGTTCCTGATACCCACCTTTCTGCTGTCTCTACTGGACCCCTCCAGGGACCTCCGACCAGTGGAATCTCTCAGTATTTGTTCTTTCGTGGCTGTTTCATTTCTCATAGCATAATGTCCCCAAGGCTCACCAGGTTACATAGGGATTGCCTTTTCTTAAGGCTAAACTATATTCCACTGTGCGAGTGCACCAGTTTGCTTATCCATTCATGCACCGATGGACAGACATTTGGGTTGTGAATATGAACTATCAACAGTCATGTGCAAATATCAGTTCGATACTCATCTGCTTTCATCTGTTGGAAGGTATATACCTAGAAATGGAATTACTAGATCATCTGTTAGTTCTATTTTTAATTTTTTTGAAGAACTCATCCATGTCTTATGTGCATTACCATTTATGAATTTGCAAGGGAGCCAACTGAAGGCAAGAAAGAGTCTAGCATTTCCTCCAGCAAGCGTCAGCAGCATGGCTTGGGGGGCTGTGGAGGTGGATGGGGCCTGTCTGCCTTCTTGCTTTCTTCAGGCATTGCTGGCAAAAGCTGACACTTTGATCTCATCAAATTTCCAAAGGAAAGAGGAGAGGAGCTTTGATGGGGAGGTGACATGACGCATAGTCTCCTCCAGAGAAACCTCAGGGTTTGGGGAGGGAGAGAGCTGGAGGAGGCTGCCTGTGCTCCAAACTGTGTAATTCAGGTCCGGAAGCGTTGCCTCAGATGCAGGTTGACTCCACCATCAGCCAGGGCAGAGGCCCAGTCCTGTGATGGTGATGAGGGCCGGTGGTGGAAGCAGGCATCACGAGGCATGGGCACGTGTCCCCATAGAATACATCCAGCTGAGTGGTCTGGACATGACCGCTCTGTAACACAGTGCTGGGGAAGCCTACTGCCACCGACTTTTAAAGGTTGAAAAGAAAAAAAAAAGCTTTGATGGCATTTTTGTTGCAGCAAATGACTGCCAACTCACTGGCGGTGCTGGAGAAAATCTTCCAACCGCTGACATGTCAGTTTCAGGGACAACCAGGACAGCCGTATAGAGGGAAGGAGAGCCAACAAAGGCCTCAGGACCCCACTTCTGATGCAATCAGATTTGAAAAGTGCCCCTTGGATTTGGTTCCCTCTATACAGCCGTATAGAGGGAAAGAGAGCCAACAAAGGCCTCAGGACCCCACTTCTGATGCAATCAGATTTGAAAAGTGCCCCTTGGATTTGGTTCCCTCTATACAGCTGTATAGAGGGAAGGAGAGCCAACAAAGGCCTCAGGACCCCACTTCTGATGCAATCAGATTTGAAAAGTGCCCCTTGGATTTGGTTTGGGCAGATTTAGAAAATCTGTGGGGAGAATGGAAGCTTGTCAGACTAAGAGGAGACACTTATTTTTTTATTTTTTATTTTTTGAGACTACATCTCACTACTTTTGCCCGTGGAACCGCAGGCTCATGTTGCCTGGGGTACCATGGACTCAAGCAGTCCCCAGCCTCAGCTTCCCAGGTAGCTGGGATTACAGGTGCGCGCCACCTTGCCCAGTTGTTTTTTTGGAACTAGGTCTCGCTACATTGCCCCGAGAGGGACTTGAACCGCGATCCCCAGTTCTGGCCGCAGTTTCCTAGGCTGCCGCTTACAGGCATGCGCCACCATGCCTGGCCAGGAGATGCTTTTAAATCACTTCTTGCCTGGGGTGAATCTAGCTGAGCAGGTAACCAGGTGCCTGCTTGCTCCCACCACTCCCAGGCTGCTGGAGCCCCCTGTACCTGGTCCTGGGTGGGCTTGAGAGCTGTCCACCTGTTGTTGGTGCAATGTCCTTTCTGGGAAGAGAGTGCTGAGGGCCTCTGGGGCTGTCCCAGCAGGAAATATTGCCAATAGGTATAGATTTAAAAAAAAAAAGAAGAAGAGGGGGAAGGGGGCAGGATTAAAAAAAAAAGCCAGACATGGTGGTGCACCTATAATCCCAGCACTGGGAGACTGAGGCCAGGGATCCCTTGAGTCTGTGGGTTTGAGACTACCCCGGGCAACAAAGCAAAACCTAGTCTCTAAAAATTAGCTGAGTGTGGTGGTACGCACCTGTAATCCCAGTTACCTGAGAGGCTGAGGCTAGGGATCACTTGAGTCTGTGGGTTTGGGACTACCCCAGGCAACACAGAGAGACCTAGTCTCTAAAACAAAAAAAGAAAAGAAAAAAGGCCAGAAATTCCTGTCCCAGGACCTAATGGCTCAGGCGCAGGAAGACATTTGACATGCATCTCCTGCCAGAGTGCTGCCCCCTCCCAACAATGATGCCAGCTTGGGCAACACAGCTCAGGACAGTGCCACCAGGACCCCTGGTGATATGAATTGGAGGTTCCACCGAGAGTCCCTTTGGCCAGGGGCTCCTGCCAAAGGCCCAATCGCTTGGAAGCTCTAGGAAGTCTATAAACCATCTCAGCTGAGCCAAGCCAGAAAGCCGGACTCACGCAAGGCCACAAACTGAATGAGATCCTCGTGGGCAGAATGGCTAGAAGCTCTGGGGGGCTTCATGGAGGATAGAACTGACTGGAAAAGGTGGGGGAACACTGAGGTGTCTCCTCTACCATCTCTGCTGGCTCCTTCAGACATCTATGGAGGACTCACATTCCCCACTGCGTGAACCTCCTCCACATGTCTGGTGGTCTCCAGGCAGCATCTCATTTGTTCTGGACTCAACTGCATCCCCTCAAAATCCGTATGATGGAGTCTTAACTCCCAGCGCCTCAGAATGGGATAGCATTTGAAGATGGGGTCTTGAAAGGGGTGAGTTAAAGTGAGGCTAATCAGCACATAGGAGTGAGGGGCCTCTAGGAAGAGATCAGGACACAGACATGGAAGGACAATCCCGTGAGGACACAGGGAGAAGACGGCTGTCAGCGCCGAGGAGTGAGGCCTCAGGAGACTCCAGTCCTGCCCTGACCTCGACGGTGGACTAGACTGCTAGACGGTGAGAAAAAAAATCAAACCGTTGAGGTCATCCGGCCGTGCTCCGTTATGGCACAAGAACACGTTATTTAACCCTCAAAACAGCCCTGTGAAGTAAGTGACACTAAGAACTGGGAGCCTGAGCCTTGGTGAGGCCAGAGACCTGGGAGAGCCGGCTGGAGCCCCTGGCTGCTTTTCCTGTTGGCTCCAGCAGTCAGTGTCTTTCCTGGGATTGCGCCCAGTTGGAGATGCGGAGGCTGGCTGGGTTCTCTCTCTACCCTGACCTGTACCTCGATTCAGTTTCTTCTCCAGCTATGACTGGAAGCGCCATCTGTGTCCTCAGCTACTGATGTGACTGGATCAGCGTCCTTGTCTCCAATTCATCAACTGCAGGCAGTGAGAAGAGTATTAGGGCAGCTGCACCATGCGTGAGCCAATAGTACCTCACAGGGAAGAAGCAGCAGCTGGAGGGCCCCTGGAGAGTCCAGGATACCCGGGGCAGTGGCGGTCTATGGCTTGGCATGAAGCCTAGGGGCCTGGCTAGACCTGGCATGCCTTGTCCCACCGCAGGCAGAGGGCGCATCTGCAGTGCTGCAGTCCCATGCGGGGACATGGCAGGCCTTGGGCCACCTGCTGTCAAGGTTCCCAGGGCTTTAAAGCCCCACTGATGGAGCTACTGGAGTAATTTATAGTGCACATTAGTTTTAGGGCCCCCTGATGAGCATCCAGCATCTCAGCCTGTACCAGCAGCCAACGAAGCTGCTGCCTCAGGAGTGCCAAGCATTTGAGTCTCCTTTCCAAGGACCTTAACCGCCCATCAGGGGTCAACGCCCTGTGTGCTGAAGAGAGAACAAGGGAATCCCTCCCTTCTTGGCGCCTGTCATTGACTATGGGTCTCCCTAGCTGTCCCCCTCTGCTTCTGATTGGTGTCATGATTCAGTGCACGGCTCCTGGGTGGGTGGTCAGAGATGACGACTCCCACAAGAGAGAGCATGTGTGTCAGGTACCCCGGGAGTCCGCCTCGACACACCAGGCGCCTCCCTCACAGGGTCTGGGATGGTACAACACTGCCCAGGCATTCGTGTGTCAGTCAAATGCAGGCTGTTCCTTCCTTGGAGTAATATTTTCCAGTAAAAAGAGGAGAGCTGAGCATCGTCATGTGTCTGCACGTGTGAGCTGCAGGCACACACATATTAGAAGGCAAGGCAGGCTGGGCATCAGATCCACCCAGGTTTGAACCCTGGTTCCACCACCCACTTTGCCATGTATATTATGGCCTTGAATAAGACTGACCTGGCAATTTTGCAGGGACAGCTTTCTTGGAGATGACAGGTGACAGGAGGAGCTGGGCTGGCGTTAGGCAGGGCTCTCGGGAGGGCCAGGAAGCAGGGACCCCAGTGATGTCCTAGGAAGGGACTGGTCACTGCTTGCCTGAGCAGGCAGGCATAACCCTGCTGAGCTGGAGAAGAGAGGGAGGATAAGCCTGGTGGTCCCCGGGGTGAGAGGTAGGCACAGAACGGGGAGGATGCTGCTGATGCTCAGGAAGTGACAAATGGCAGTGCACCATGAGGTCCCTGAGTGCTGTTGTAATTCTGGTCCATGGTTGATCTTAACAGCCTGTAAACTCCCTAAAACTGCACGCAACCATGTTGGAAAAAAAGTAGTGTGCATCTACCAGAGGAGAGCGCCTGTCTGTCCCCACTGCACTCTACCCCAAAGAGGCACCACTGCCTGAACCACTTCCATGGTCACCCAGGGCCCAAGGGTCCATGGCCTCCAATAGTGTCCCTATTTGGGGACAGGATCTCTACCCCCTCCTCCCCGAATGCTCCACCCTCCAGCAGCAGGCTGGAGGGAAAGCCTCAATCCTTCCCCAAATGTGGGGAAAGTCACAATCACATCACACTCCTGCATGACACCTGCAAGCCTGGTCTCCTCTCCACGAAAGCTTGAAGACTGGCACTTTTTCCCACAGGCAACAAGACCCCTGGTGATCCTGCCCCTCTCAATTACTCTCCATTCTTCTGCCCCCACTTCCCTCTTCTGCCATCAATAAGGCCTCCAGGGTCTCCAGATTGCCTGGCATATGGTCTCAAGATGGTCCTAGGCAAAGCAGGACCACTGGTCACTCTAAGTTCATCCTCTCCCCCATCCCTTTATTCTTCCTCATTCCTCCAGCCCTGCTGATACTGAGTTAGGGTCCCCTCATCTGTACTCCCACAGGGCCCCACACTTCCTGTCATAACGCCCACCCTGCGATATGGAAATTGCCAATTCAATCAGCTTTCTTCCTGTTGCCTTATTCACTGTCGCTTCCCGCGCCAAGCATATGATCAAGATTAGCTAATAACATGTGTGGTTGGAAAAAGAGGGCGTGGATGATTCCAAACTGAACAGGTCTGACTCGCAGTGAGCTTACCCCTCCTTGCCAGCAGCTCTGTACCCCAAGGTCAGCTCTGGTTCTGGTGTCACTTAGGAATAGTAGATTGCAAGCAACAGAAAAAAGACCCCGAATACAGTTAACTGCCTCCCTCCCCAAGTTATTAGGCGGCCCTGGGGGTAGCTTGCAGCGCTGAAGGGAGGCAGGAGTGAAGTTCCCCAGAGGAGACTCTCCCTGCTGGCAGAGCCGTGGCAGCTCACTGAGAGCTGAGGGGTTCAGATTGAGGGGAAGGGACACCCAGTTAGCACCTTGGCTTAAGCAGGTGTGGGCACTGTGATGGATGTCCCCACTGTATTTGTTTCCTGGAGTTACCAGTAAAAACACCACCAGCTGAGTGATTTAAACACCCAATGCATATTGTTGCAAACTTCTGGAGCTAAAAGCCCAAGAGCAAGAAGCCAAGAACTGAACTCCCTCAGGAAGAGCCCTTCCTGGCTTCTGAGAGCTTCTTGGTTCAAGGCAGTCACCACCCCAATCTTGACATGCCACGCTGTTTCTGCACATGCGTGTCCAGATTCCCTCTCTACAGGGACACCAGTCATACTGGATGAGCGGCTCCACAAGCCAGGCCTCATGTGAACTAAGGCCATCTGCAGTACTCCATTTTCAAACTAAGTCCGCATGTTGAAGTGCTGGGGAAGGAGGAGCACCCAAGACAGAGTCTGGAGGTGAGGTGGTCCCTCAAAAAAATGAGCATGTCTACCCCAACAGTTGCCCTGGTGACCGCAGTGGGGTCGTGCACACAGCAGGGAGCCAAGTTCTTACACTCAGCTGTAAGAACCGTCAAAGAGAAAATGACAGACCCAAAATGGTGGCACTTGCACCAAGCCCATCACTTGCTGGCTACGTGCAGTTTCCACTTCCCCCAGGAAGGTCCTAACTGGTGACTATGGAATTTTCTGGTTGGTATTTTTTCCCATCCCCCAAAAGAAAATGAGATAATCTTCCACAGGACCTTCTTCCACCGCCCCTGGCTACCTAGGCTGAAAGAGTTCCCTCTTCCCCCTCTTCTCCTTTCTTGCCTTCTTTCTGCCTATTAAAACCTTTATTTCAGAGTCCTTTTCTATTTGCCAGATGGGCTGTTCGATTCATGAATCGTTTAGTGATGCCAACTTGATCATCAATGTTCACTCAGTGGGAGTTTTGCTATTTAAGAGCACACAGACGCCCACCAAGCCCCACAGGTGCACCCACTCAGCACCTACTTACTAACATACACTAGCTGCCCGGCTCTGGTCAGGCACCCAGGGTCAGAGGAAAGAAGACAGAAGATAAAAATCCCACCATCTGGGGTTATTTAAAGGACACCCCTT
>PVHY01015793.1:0-35234 GCA_004024945.1 Uropsilus gracilis | reverse complement strand
CCGGCCGGCCCCTGCGTCCCCCTTACCCACCAGGTCGATGGCAGAGGGGCCCAGTGGGTGCTGTATGGTTGCTGAGTGGGTGCAGCCACTAGCCTAGGTTCGCCAGCAGCTGCGGGCACCTGCTGATCAGGGCAGGCGCAGCTCCCACGTGCCAAGCTGGTCGAGCGAGCTTCTCAGACCAGTTCCTAGGTCCCACCTACTACTGGGATGTCATTTTTAATAGAATTGGTGAGCACAGGGAGAGAGAGAAGAAAGGACTTCAAACAATAGTTTCCAACCAAACTCCAAAAATTACCTATCCCCTAGTCCAACAGGCTGACCCTGAAGTAGGCCACTGAAGCTTAAAAGCTTGCCACAAGCCAGGCATGGCGGTGCATGCCTCTAATTCAAGCGCTGGGAGGCAAGAGTCCAGGATCGCTTGAGTCCGTGGGTTCGAGACTACCCTGGGCAACATAGCAAGACCTGGTCTTGAAAAAGCAGCTGGGCGTGGTGCCGGGTACCTGTAATCCCAGCTACCTGGGAGGCTGAGGCTGGGGATCTCTTGTGTCTGCGGGATTGGGACTATCCCAGGCAACATAGCAAGACCTAGTCTCAAAATAAATAAATAAAAGCTTGCCAAAAATCTAAGGTACCCTCTGGTGGAAAACCAACAGAAAGGGCTGAGACCCGTCCCAGAGAAGGAGAGAATCAAAGTTCCAAACATATCACATAATCCAATCTAAGGTCAAGATAACAGCTGCCAGGGCCTCTGCCAAGGACTGGGGCCACATCCCCACGTGTCTCTTCCCAGTTTGTCTTCAAGTGTTCCCATCATTTCCTTGTTTTTGACAGGCAACAACTTCAAAGCATTAAATTATAATTGTTCTGGAGTTGTTAAATTAAATCTTTTTGTTTTGTAAGAGTTCATGCAGCACTGAGAGTAGGCTGGTGTGGGAGCCCTACTAATGACAACAGGGTCACAATAACAGCTGAAAGAGAATCCAATCCCAAGGGTTTACAAAGCTAAGCCTGGACTGTTAGGAATAGGAAATGGTGAACACTGGGTGATTTGGCGGAGGGCACCATATGCCGGTGATATGTGCTGGGGAGAATCCCAATGTTGCCACGTTTAAAAGAATAAATTATTTCTGAATGGATAAATTAATTTAATTAAAAGTAAAAACAAAAGAAAGCAATTTACTGACATTGTGGAACTAAAAAGAGGGCAATGCATAACATTAATGTGCTAGCAGGCAAGATGAGGGGAAAACTGTTTCCTTGGTTGAGAAACTGGAGTAAAGGTTGGGCAAGGCCTGTATTGCTAAACAGAAGCAAACATTTTGGCTCAATACAGTTACCACAAAGTTGATTTTCTCTTTGATCATTACACTTTTGGACACATTGCCTCTCCAGCTTCTCCCTCAGAATACCCCAACCAGGAATTGGGTTTTGTCAGGAAGCAAGGAACCTGAGTATCCTGCCCCAGCCATGTTCCCAGCCCAGAGAAGCCACTGGAGTCTCTGTTGTGAGACTGAAGAGTCGGTCTCTGTCCACCCGTGGACATCCATCAGAGTTTCCCTCTGTTTCTCAATCTTTCCCCTCCTAAGAGAGGAGGCGCCAAATTACAACCCACAGCACTGTGACTGTGAGGTATGGGTACACAGAGCGTGCCTGTCTGGGTTTGATGATCTAACAGCCTGGATTTTCAGCCTCATCTTGCTGCTTAACTTCCCTGAGCTCTTGTTTGCTTTACTTGATGTCAAGTAAAACACAGAGATGGTTTATTTAAAGTGTCTGGCACAGCGCCCAGCCTCTGGAGGCACTGCAATGGTTGATAAGATGCTTAAGCAAAAATAGCAATGATCATATTTTCTGAGATGCTTAAAGGGTTATAATTTACACATCACAAGCTCATTCATGGACAACCCAATGTGTTTTGTAAATCATTATATTTATGAATCTCTCCCATGCAGTTTTAGAAAATTCCTCATTTACCTCAACTCTAGAAGCTCTCTCAGGCCCATTTGTAGTCAGCCCCACTCTGACCACCACCCCAGGTGACCACTACCCTAGCATCAATAAATAAAATAAGTACATTTGCCTTTTCTGGACATTTCATATATATATATATATATTTTTTTTTTTTTTGAGACTAGGTTTTGATATTTTTTCCTGTGAAACCACAGACTCTCATTGCCTGGGGCACCACAGACTTAAGCAATCCCCAGCCTCAGCTTCCCAGGTAGCTGGGATTACAGGTGTGCACCACCACGTCCAGCTGTTTTTTGGGGCACTTCGGGCCCCAGGCGGGACTCGAACCGCAATCCCTAGCCCCGGCCACTTCATACCGTGCCCAGCCTGGACATTTCCTATAGATGGGTTCATATAACATTAGTTTTTCCATCTCAATCATTTTACTTAGCATAGCTGTTTTGGTTGTATGTTGTGGCGAGGAGAGTGTTTTGACTCTCAAATACTTTCTACCCCTTCCTGGCAATATTACTTCATATTTGGTTAATTCTTTCTACTTTTAATGTTACCCTATTGTGTCACCACAATAATTCTGAGTTCAGAGAGGTGGTAGTGTCCTCATTGCAAAGTGGGAAGGTACAGTGGCTAGAAAGAGGTCACCCAGCCACCCTCTGATGGAAAAAACTAGAACCCCTATGTCACAACACAAGACCAGAGTTCTCAGGTCCCCACAGTGCATGTACTCCAGCACCAGAGAGGAGGCTGACATGCCCTCCCTCTCCTCCAAGCCAGTTATCTATGGAGGGCAGGGGAAGGAAGAGGGAAGACACTGGCTGATTTGGAGGGAGGAAGGAAAGAGATGCTCAGAAAAACCAGTCAGTGGGTGGGATGGTGAAGGTGTGTCCTCCTTTAAGCAGAGGGAACCCCCAGGAGGAAGCTGACTCAGAGCTTTCTACTTCCTTTATTTTATTGTTTGATTTGGTCTCTGTTTTTGCTTCCTCAAAATTGTCCATCAAAACCTACCAGTAGTTCAGAGTATTTCAATAGAGCCAGCCTCAAGTATGGAGAGTTTGAATAATATTTATTTCATGCACTAGATAATTACACACAATTGAACTCATACTACATATATAAGTGACATTTCCCTTTACTGTCAAGTGGAATGTTAAAAGTTTCTAAGGTAATCTCATTATCAAATGTTTTTGGAAGTTATGTCCAGGTGGGGTGGCAGCTATGTGATATCACAGTGGATGGGGCAGTTCTTTCCCAGAGCCAGGGATGGCAACCATGGGGAGTCCACAGTCCCTCAGTTGCCGCTCTTTAGGGAGTGCTCCTAAAACCAGTGATGGAACCCTATGAAAACTAGATGCAGATAGATCACAGAAGGCCTCTGGGGGAGAGCTGAATACCCCCCCCCCCCCCCCCAGTAAAGCTCATGGGAACAAGCTTCATGATCTCTATTTTTAAGACTTTTCAAGACCTTTCTTTTTTGTACTTGGAATTGGTGGCCCCTGAGATGAGATGGTCTGTCTTCTACTGTCAATTCCTAGAGGACAGTCTAGCTCTAGTTCACATCTTCTATAACCCCTGGCATATGCCTCCACACTTTACATATACGAGCCTTTCAACCATGCTTGGCCATCAGTACTTCAGCATTTAGTAGGTGTGCTTCTCTCCAAAACTAAGATACACACTAAGGGTAAGTCCAACTTATATGTACAGAATGTCCCCTTGACATCTATTAGGAATTGTGGACTACTATATAGATACAGTAGTTTTTTAAATAAAATCTATATTCAGCTATTGTAATTCAATTGAGAGCCTTTGTCTCACTGAGCAATAAAGTCCAGGCAGACAAGCATCCTGATAGGAGGTGACTGGGGTTTTCAAGGGGCAGTGACTGAACTCTTCCCCAGCAGGGAAGGGGGAAGCTCTCTCTGCCTCCTAGTGACTGATGACTAGTGTTTTTAGGTAGACGGAGGGGAAAATGGGGTGTAATGGACAGGATCTTCTGGGTCCCTTTTATGGCTTCAGAAGATTTGGGCAGTAACTGGCCACTTGTCTCTGTCTATTTGTGTAATGGGTCAAGGCCTTGAGAACTCAGAGGTGAATGAGAAAGTATTTTCTGACTGTGAAATTAGGTTATGCATGGCATTAACTGTGGTTTTAAATAAGCAGTCTTCGTAGCTGCATATTGGGAGTGGTGGGTGGGTGGCTCTCAGCCTCCAGGCACCTCTTTTCGCTGCACCTTTTGTGCAGTAAATAGAGAAGCAGGTATGAACCCCTGCTAGTCCGCTCACCCCACCCCAAGAACTATATGGAACTCTCATCAGCTTGCAGGACCAGGGCCTATGGATTTGTCCCAGACAATAAAGGAGAAGTTTGTTTAGAAATGTTCAAATGGCATCCTTTATTTGCATCCCACTTCTGTGGTTATAAATGAACAGTTTTAAACGTTTTATCACCTTCGCTTACAGGTTTTCCCCAAGATGTCACTGACTACCTGTGTATGCTAACTGAAAGTAACAAAGCAGTTGCTTGCGTTTCTGAGCCTGCTGAAAAGCCGCCTCCCTGCGGCTGTCAGCCCAGGTTTCAAACTTGGAGACTGACCCTTGTGTCTGTCTGTGCAGGTCGAAGCAGTGGGGTCTGGGACACTAAGTCGCCGTCGTCGCCTGCTGCGCCATGCCCTCTGCCCAGGGCTGGGTGAGTACTGGCTCAGAGAAGCAGCTCTGAGATTTGAGGGGATGGTATCCCTCACTGTTGTGAGTAGGGGCCTACCCCCTATCCTGGATGAGACTCAAGTGGTGGGGACAAGACAGGGGTCCTTTGCTACTATTTCAACCCAGAAGGGTCCACTTAACCAACAGGTGGGTTTCACATTATCATAATAGTGTTTGTGCACAATGTGGAAATGAATCTTAATGCCTTGTTCTCCTCCCCTCTGTGGCATGCTTCAAGTAGATCCAGGATACCCTGCTAAAAGGAAAAGCTGGTAGTGTTCTCTCCCATCAATTTTAGCCCAATCTTGAGTTTCCCAACTTGTGTTCCAGAGACAGAAGCTTGAGCACCTGAATGATTTTGAGAACCACTAGAGGTTTTGGCTTCCCTCTCAAGCCCTTGATTTCTCTTTCAAGTGCTGATGGTCTGTAAGCAAATGGCCCAGCACACACAGTGGTGCTCAATCCAAAACAGCACTGCCAAGGTTCCTTTCAAAAAATCAGCTAGGTTTTTCATTTTGAAGAACAAAGGGCTCTAAAACAGTCAGGTGGGCATAGTAGTGTGTTGATATTACAGTGATCCTTTAATTTATACTGACTCAATAGGCAATTTTAAAAACACATTAAATATGTTCAAAGTTGCTCTGAAGAGTGATGATGTTAGTTCTACCTCCTCTAAAGCTAAGACATCTTCTCTAGTCTCAGGAGATTATTAACTAAAATTCTGTACATGTATCTGTTGAGTCAATTTGATCACCTTGGGCAAGTTACTTAGTCTGAGCCTCAGTTTCCTAATCTCTAAAATACGATGTTCATCTTCATTTTTAAAGGTCTCTGTGAGGTTTAAATAACAAATGAATGTGAAGAGCCTATACCAGCACCAGACTCCTTGGAGTTACTGGGAAATATTCTTCACATACTCTCAGCTCTCAGACAAACACAAGGCAAGAGACACAGATAGTAGTTGAAATAAACACATGAGAAGCATATGCTCCGAGCAATATTAAATTCTAACCTCTCCTGAAAGAAACTAAGACAAATTGGAATGTCAGCTCAAATAAGCCCTTACAGGACCACATGTCACAGTGATTTTCAAACCTGTGCTGGTCTTGGGTTTCTCTATTCCAGAATGAAATCCTAGGCAGTTGTCTAGTAGAGAACAGTCACCTGAAAGCAGGGTGCAAATTGGCATGGGAAGGTGACAGCTGCAACCTCTTTCTGGCCAGCCTCATCTCTACCCTCTACCCCAGGTCACTGGCCCCGTGCCTTTGGAAGGGGGGGGCTTAAAAAACACTGATTCTGGACCTCACTTCACAGATAAGAAAACTAAAGCCCAGATGGGCTGCACAGCTGAGAGAAAG
This sequence comes from Uropsilus gracilis, assembly GCA_004024945.1. Taxonomy (NCBI): domain Eukaryota; kingdom Metazoa; phylum Chordata; class Mammalia; order Eulipotyphla; family Talpidae; genus Uropsilus; species Uropsilus gracilis. The sequence goes on along the minus strand of PVHY01015793.1, from coordinate 29,206 downwards.
AGGCCTGAGGTCACAGATTAGTAGCAGAACTGGAACAAGAGCTCATTTATACAAGTTCCCTGGCAACTGGCACTCCTGTTTATCCCCAATTAACCCCTTTGCCATCTGTTCATGGACCCTATGAACGGCTAGGAGGATCATGATCAAATCCTGCTTCCATCCCTCTTCATCCTTCCAGGATAGTTATCCTACATGCTGTCATTTCTGTTACTCCAGTTTACATTTGAGAGTAAAATGATAAGTAGTCAGCTCCACTTTATCTTTGGGTATTTTAACAAAATCTATTTCTCTCATCTCCCAGGAAGAAACCAGCTACACCACTGAAGACTGTAAGTAGTTAACTTTGCATTTAAACATGTTTCACTTCCCACAATGTTCATTCTTACCCACTTAGGAAAAGCCGAAAACATTTCCTGCTAAACATCAATCAGTCTTAACAATTGAAGTACCCCCGGACAGTCTAAGGGAAACTTGGAATCCTCACTTAACAGGAGGAGTTCATGTTCACTTGACTCTGACAACTCACTGCGCGTCAGTGGCACATCTGAAACCTGGCCACACTCCCTGACCCCCAGGATCTACCCGGCTCTTGAGCGGCCCCTGTGTCTTCTTCTCACCCCTCGTCATGTGCTAATGGTTGACAGTAGTGTATGGTGTCGACTACAGTCAGATTCTGGAACTTGGACCAACCCACTATTCAAATAAGCCTACCTTGACCTGGTACTACCCCATATCCTGACACTCTTAGCAAACACCTAGAAGGTGGACCCTGAGACAGAAGCCAGAGGCTAGATGCCCACTGTGCAAGTGCATCTGTCCTCCAGGAGGCGGGGCATCCATCAACCCCGGTAACAAGTAAGAAGGTCACCATGCCAATATGGCAGGACTCCATCTAAGAGGTCCTTCCAGTCACTTACTGCAAAGGTTGAACTGGGGGCTGTGTTTTTAAAATTATTATCTTTGTGATTAAAAGGATAACAATGCATCCTAGATGTGTACTCCCCAAATATTTATTTTTATAATGTTACTTTGACTTTTACTTCCATCACCCAGTGTATTGAATCTCCCTGCCTTTTTCTTTTTCAATAGACTCCAGTTGCCTCTCAACAGAATACATCAAGTATCTGTGAAGGTAAATCTATTTAATTTTGAAGTATTTCCTTATTTCCTACATGTTATTTTCAAGACAGGTTTATATATAAATGTATTTCTAAATTTCATTATTTTTAAGACAGTGGGAAATATGAAACTCAACTGGTTTTCACTTTGTCATGAACATTGAATAACAAGCTGGTCAGGACTGAGTTGCTAGGTGATAATCTGCATGTCCAAACCTGCCTATAAACAAAGATAGGTAGAATTCCTAGAAACAGGATCATGACTTACATAGGTGAAGACTAATTAAACCCATTTATATATCTTAGAATTGACAGTTTAGTGATGATAACGGAAATTTTAAAAATCTGTTCATTTGAATATGTTCTTTTGCCAAAACCTCATAATACTGTTTTCAAAGTTCAAATGTCTCCCTGAGTACTTTTTCAGATGCTTTCCTCCATTTTATTCAAAACCTTATGTGCACTTTTACTAGAGTTTTCTCATTTAAAAAATATATTTGTATTTGAAACATACTTTGGGAACAAAACAGAAAAAAAGAATCACCGGTAGTCTCAACACATAACATACTATATGGGGGTTAAAGTCTTGCACCGCCGAATTCCATGCTTGAAGGCACCCAGTGTTAACAATCTTTGTTAGTTTTCTCACCATTGTGTGAATTAATTCAGCCAGACCTACATACTGTGTGCTGATTTCTGACAATGGACAATAAATGTTTCACTTTAATGGTTTCCCACATCTTCCCCCCCCCACCCAGTTTCTTTTCTTTGATTTTCTTTTTAATCAAACATTTTTCAAAAAGTTTTCTCAGTCTTTTTTCAGTTGTATTATTTTTTAAATTGAGGTGAGATTGTATGTTTTAGCTGTATAGGTTCACAGCTCTTCAAATGCATGTCACCACACTATACCCATCACCTAAGCACACACATCCTCCACCATAGTCCACTGGGCCCCCCTCATTCTCACCCCCCACTGTCTCCTCCCCTCAGGGAGCTTCATTTCTAGTCAGATTTCTAGGGATTATTTTGGTTCAATTTTGTCTGTTCCCCTGCTTTGCTTTCTTCATATTCCACATATAATTGAAAGCGTTGAAGCAGCCAGTATGTTTTTCTCCTGACTTATTTCACTTAGAATATTTATTTATTTATTTATTTATTTTTTATTTATTTTTTTTTTTTTTGAGACTAGGTCTCGCTATTTTTGTCTGTGGAACCGCAGGCTCTCGTTGCCCGGGGTACCACAGACTCAAGCAATCCCCAGCCTCAGCTTCCCAGGTAGCTGGGATTACAGGCACGCACCACCATGCCCAGCTATTTTTTTGGAGCTAGGTCTCACTACGGGCCCCAGGCGGGACTCGAACCGCGATCCCTAGCCCCTGCCGCTTCATAGGCTGAAGCTTACAAGCACGAGCCACCGTGCCCGGCTCTTATTTCACTTAGAATAACCCCCCTTCCAGTTCTAACTACTGTGTTGCAAATGGCAAGCTTTCATCTTTGTGTAGAGCTGAGTAATATTCAAGGGTGTATATACACTACACCTTAATCTACTCATCTGTCCTTGGGCACTTGGTGGTTTTCATCACTTGGCTGTTGTAAATAGTGCTGCCATGAACACAGGTGAGCATCTGTCCCTTTGAATTAGTATGCTTGTATTCTTTGAATAGTTTATGAGGAGTGGAATTGCTGGACTGCATGGCAGATCTCTTTTTAATATTTTGAGAAACCTCCACACTGTTTTTCTAGAGTGGCCAGTAGTATCCCAGTTCTTATCAGTAGTATCCCAGGGTTCATCTTTCCACACTCTTGCCCCCAGGCTATTTCACAGTCCCTTTCTGCAGTGTTGCTTTCTTCTGCCTTGCTCTTAGTGTTTTTGCCTAGATGTTCTTCCATCTTAGAGTCTTTTGTGCCATTTGAGTAGGAAGCTTGGAGTGAGAGTGGAGACTTGGGAGGAGTCCTTATTGGAGGGACATACAACCCCGTGCAAATTCCATGGCTCCAGGTGCCTACAAAAATCAATAAAGAAAGAGCTCGGGCTATGCCCCAAGTGGCTCTGGTGTCCCTGTTCCCAAGTGGGGCATGTCATCTCTTCTGTACCTATGCACAGGGAATGGCCATCCAGGCCAAAGCAAATGAGCAGTCTGCCCTCACCTGGGGAGGAAGCCCCGAGGATGCGAGGGCCAAGGCAGGGGCAGTCAGAGCTCCTCCAGCCGTGGATACTGAATGTAGTCATTTCTTCTCCCCCTGAAATTACCAAGCTGTAAGGTCAGGAACAAAACATTTCACATGGCAGCTCCCAGTAACTTGTCACAACTTTGAACCATGAGCTTCAAAGGTCCAAAGCTCTGCTGCAACGAAGTCTGAAGCTTATCTTTTACTGGGCTCTGAATTCTTACTATTTTTATTCCTTTCAGGTTCTGTAGCAATAGTTCTCAACATACCTTCCATGCACAAGACATAGCCAAATTATAGCCTGCCTTAGAGCAATTTTGAGAGAGTTAAGCCATTAAAATATTTTATAATTATATCCGTTAATGGCTAAGCGACAAAATTCACTATGGGCTTCACCATGGGGTTTTTATAACACCTGCATGGAGGCCACAGAGAAAGTGGCTAACACATGTTCATCCTGGTTCCCACTTGTGCACTCATCTTCAGATCCAGACCACCCGGTGCAGTCTCTACACACATTGTCAAGGATGAACACTGAGGGCCGGGTGTTTGTCCCATGGCGGGGGGGAGGGGGCAGTCCTGGCCCTAATAGCACAAATACTTCTCAGGACTGACAGGTGCACAAATGGATAACATTCCGGAGAATCTTGTTCATGGGAAGACATCTGCCAAATCTGGTTGATACGGCTGAGTGGGGACAGGGGCAGACATTTCACTCCAAACCTAATGAGAGTCTTCCTCATGCAGAAAAGCCTATACCCGCTGAACGTCACCGAGGGTCTAGTCACCGACAAGAAGCTGCACAGTCACCTGGGTTTTCTTCCATCCAGAAGTAAGAGTCTTGGCCTTTAAAAGCTAAGTTTCCTCTTGTAGTATGAACACCTGCCTTTTATAGCACACAGTGATACCAGCTTGCAGTGCTTGCTGATGATCTGATAGTCCATTGCTTTGCAATGAAATGTGTAGAGGTGACAACTTTTGCAACTGTAGGTGACAATTTTAAAAGAGCTGTTTAGACTTACAGAAACCTAATATTTGAACTAATTACTGGACATAACTAAAGATCCAGTAGGTCAGTCAAGGCTCGTTGTTTTCAAAACTAAAGAATGATCTTATTTGTCTTGAAGGCATTATTGACCTTCCTTTTCTTTCTTTCTTTTTTTTTTTTTTTTTTTTTTTTTTTTTTCTTTTTGGAAGACTAGTTCTCGCTATTTTTGCCCATGGAACCGCAGGCTCACTTTGCCCAGGATACCACAGACTCAAGCAATCCCCAGCCTCAGCTTCCCAGGTAGCTGGCATTACAGGCATGCACCACCACACCCATCTATTTTTTTTTGGAACTAGGTCTCGCTACATACCCCCAGCGGGACTCTAACCACGATCCCTGGCCCCAGCTGTGGCTTCCTAGGCTGCTACCTACAGGCATGCACCATCATGCCCGGCCATGCCCTTCCTATTTTCAGATGTGTTTTATTGGCGATTCATGCAGACTCTTTTGTTTTGCTCCTGTTCCCAGCATCTGTAGTGTAAGCAAAAATTCAGACTTGTCTTGCGCTTTGCCCTCTAATTAATCTGAAATTTTCCTTTCAGACAAATTCATCAAAAACCTGTACCTCTGCCAAGTAAGTACAATGAAATCATGCTGAGCAAGACAAGGTCGTGGTGAAGGCTGGACCTTCATGTCCAAGTTACCTGTGTTCTGACATAACAGTGTCACTTACAGCAGGAGTACCTCAGTAAACTCTCTAGCCATCTTCTCATCTGTAAAAGAGAGCTAAGCATATTTACTTCACAGAGTCATCTTAAAAAATGAACAGATTTGAGAAAATGGGTTTTTTTTTGGTATGGATTGATTATTTTACTGGACAAACAGGTCATCTTTATTATTCTTTAACAGAAACAATACAACTGCTTTCAAAGAAGATGAAATGAAAAACACATATATGGGAAGTCTCTGGTTTAATGTTTGGTACATAGACATCCTCAGTAATGGCTTAGATTTAAATTAGATCTAAAATATGATCATAAATACATTGACAAAAGGTATCTTGAAGAGGTTTGCTAAATATCTGGAAAATTTCCCCCAAACAACCCATCATTCTAAAGATACACGACATCTAACTCCAGAACACAACTCCCCAAACCAGCTTTCCTTTCTGCTCAATGTAGTTTTGTTATTATTTTTTGTTTTTTTGCAACTAAGCCTCAGGTAGCTGGGATTACAGGCACGTGCCACCACGCCCAGCTATTTTTTAGAGGCTAGGTCTCACTATGTTGCCCAGGGTAGTTTTGAACTCACAAACTCAAGTGATCCTAAGCCCCAGCCTCCCAGCTCTTGGATTACAGGTGTGCACCACCGCACTCAGCTTGCTCAATGTTGTTTTGAAAAAAAATTTTTAAGCAAAAGCCTATGTTATATAGGTAATTTGAAAAATATTCCAAAATAATCAAAATTAGATAAATTTAAATAAAAGAAAACAGGTTATGTCAAAATAGCATGTGCACTTATGTTAAATAAAACATTTTTTGGGTTGTAGATTTTTCATTCACCACAAATGAAACTCAGATGAAATACAAATTTTTTTAAAATTCTGAATACAAAGTAAAAGTGGCCTCACTACAGAAATTTTATTTTCACTATGTAAAGCTTTAGTATATTTTCTTGTTTGTTTTTTTTTCTTTTTTGGTGGTTTTGTTTTTTCTTTTTTGGTTTTTTACATTTTAAAAGGATAGGTTTATTAGGAAAAGGAAAAAGAAAAAGAGATGCATCTGAATAGTCACAAGTGGGCAAGAAAGCTACTATTTTTACTGTTTTTCAACTCAAGTTATACTTTGATTTTACAAAAACTTACTGACCACCTGCCATGTGCCAGCCATTGTTCTAAACCCAGGAGATGCAACAGCGGTTGCATGAATGCAGATGAAACAGGGTCCTTGCCCTTACGAATCTTCTACTCTACTGAAGAGAAAGTCCTTGCAAGCCCCTACAAGATCTCGGGGATGCTCATGGTTCTCAAATTATGTTTTGAGAACCAAGGTGCTTAAGGATTGTTTGGGGTCTGTGTGTGTGTGTGTGTGTGTGTGTGTTCCCTCTACCACAGTGTTGAGATATAGGCAGAGTAACTGCTCAAGATATAGTAATGATCAATTAATTTTTCAAATCTCTTTCAGGATTTCCAGAAGGGGGAAGCCCAACCGTGGATGTTTTATTACCTAGCTTTCCATCTAATTCCACTTTATCAGAACAGGTATGAAATAAGTGCTTATTGTTACCTGTGCACTGCAGGGAAGGGCATGAGTCTTAAAAGCAGGTTTGGGGCATTAAGACAGATAGCCTTTTAAGTTGGCCTGTGAGCTGTCATTTTTTGATGGGTATAGAATATATTCACTCCATTTTATTCCGTGTTTTCTAGATGCCCCAAATAACAATGCTTTTCTTCAAAACTAGTGAAGAAGTGTTTTTACTGTTCTCTCACACTGATTCTATTTAAATTCTGCAAAATCCTCAGAATAGATCTGTGGTGGCACATGATGTTAAGGCACATGAGAAGACAGTTATTGAGAGGACTACGCTTGGGCAGTTCTCTCTGAACTTTCTCAAATGTAAGTCAGAGATGACAGTCCTTGCCTTCAAAATAGAAGAATCAAGTAAGATAATACTTGTCAAAACATCCCAGTGATTGTACAGCACTCCTCAAAGCCATAGATCACAGTTGAAGGGGAGATGATAACTCATTTAGGAAAAGGAGTGACGCATGGTTAGGAGTCCCCAGGATTCAGTTCTTATATCCAAGTACTAAGTGCAGAGGCTAAATGGGACTGGGAAAAGGCAATTTCATAATCTTCGCAGTTAATCAAATGAAGCATAAAACTGATTTCCAAAAGACTGTCCAAATGGAGGTAGGACTTGGTGCTGCAAAGTCAGACTTCATTTCTAGTCCACAGAAGGTAGTGTCACTGAAGGCCCATCTCATGCCTAACCCGTCCTATTTCACAGGAAGCCGATGTCCACTGTAAGCCATGGTATGCTGGCGACTGCGATCGAAAGTCTGCGGAAGAAGCATTATACAGATCAAACAAGGTCTCATCATCTGTAAAGCCCATCTCCTGCCCTCGGCTATAATAAGCACAGTGGTCATCCTGACACTTTGCCAATTCTATAGTCTCAACAATTATGAATGCAGGAATCATTTTTCTCTCTTACTTGAGAGTAACTGCCACCCCTCCTCCCCTTCAAAAATCTTTGTTCCTCCATCTCATTTCTGCTTGTTCTTTCCTCTCTGTTAGGATCCATGCTCTCCCAACAATGGGAGAGAAGGTTCCAGGCAGAGATCTCTGTGCAGTTTGGTGCTACATAAGATTCACCCAGCAGTGAGAAGTAATAGGTTATTTTTGGATCAATACCTGGGATAAAAGATTTGGGTCAAGATGGCAGAAAATACCAGAAAGTAAATTTTGGAGAGTTCAAACCCAGTCATGTTGAAACTCTAGGGATAGTTTGGACAAGACATGATTCAAGTGCCACTATTATCCTCCTATTGCTCTTCCTCTGTTTTCACTCATACGCTACTTTGACAGATTGATAACATGCTGTCCTTTCCCACTCTTTATTCCTGTTTCTGTAATTCGGTATATTAAATACTTTCCATCAGTTCCTTTGCAGACTTTTTCTGTTTGGTGAAGCTTATCTTTTACTAGATTCTCAGAACTGCTTATCTTCTCCTTTGAGTATTTTTTGCAGCTCTATACCAAGAAGTATTGGCTGGAAATGCTTGTTTGCTCAAGTTTTTCAAACTGTTGCTCCATTGAATTACTTTCTTTTATATATGATACCTTTTGAAAAATCTAATGTTAGTATTTTTTTACCTTTATATTTAATATGCTATTTTAGTCATAAGGCCCTGGAGATTTTGGTTTTTTAAGTCAAATGGTATTAGCAATCCTGAACTGATTTCCTGGTAAGTAGTTTCAGATAGGTAGAATCCTTTTCAGCACGGAGATTTATTTTCTCTTATTTCCAGTAGCTTTTCTCATCATCTTAAAAGTTAATTCTGTTCCATTGATCTGTTTTTCTTCTTCAAGGTCTCAATTGACAGCCATTATAGGCCTTTTTTTCCCTTTCATTACAACCACTGTCTCTCTGACCCTATTGTATTTCTTTTTGGTTTTTTGTATTTCTTTTTATAATTCTCTTTTTCCCCAATGTTGGTTACCTCCATACCTGCCTTCAATTGTTTATTAAGTCATCATCAGATTACTGTCCTTGGGCATCTGGTCATTTCTGCTTCATTTCTGTGATAGATTTATCTTTCTCTTCAGTTCCTTTCCTAAGTTTGATCAATTCGGGTTATATTTCTTTTCCTAATTACTGTCCAATGTTTGTTCATCATTTTCAAATTTTTGATTCTAGGGCAGTTTTACAAAATACTTAATTACATTTGAAATATTTGATTAAATTTGTCACCATTTTTTTCTGCTTTGATATGTTGGGGGGGAGAGAATTCTCATCAGAAGAAAGAAGTATTTTGACTCCCAAATCCTGCTTTGTTTGTATAGTACTTATGACTGGAATTTTTTTTTTTTAATTCATAGGCAACTTTTGAACATGGTTCCAAGATCAAGAGTGCCCTCTAGGTGTGGTCTAATATGTCCCTTCATGGGTTTTTAAGTCCTATAAATATATTCATTTATATTTAAAAGTTAGCATTGACCTCACTCAGGATTTTCGACAAGCATATTTTTAACTGAAGTATTTTCTTGGAAAATAAAACTCTAGTCAATAATAAAAATCATGTAGTTTTTGAATGTAATACTAACAATAATTTTGTGTTTACTTTCTTAAACAGGATGGATCATTTCTTATTCGGAAAAGCTCTGGCCATGATTCCAAACAGCCATATACACTAGTTGTATTCTTTAATAAGAGGGTATACAATATCCCTGTGCGATTTATTGAAGCAACAAAACAGTATGCTTTAGGCAGAAAGAAAAATGGGGAAGAGGTCAGTAATTTATCTTTAATTCAACTTTATAACTGTATTGAGCATAAACGCATCATGAGTTGCTAAAAATGAGGATGCTAAAAAAAGGATGCATGTGTACTTGGTCTAAGATTTCCATATGTGTCATGTATCATGGAGTACATGGTAAAATACATGTTCAAACAGTGTAGCCTATGAATGAACAAAAGGGAAGACAGAGTGGTATATTTGAAGGGTTACATCTTAGTCTTTTTATTCTGCTACTCAAGAGTCAGTTTGACTCAGGATTAAGTCTAGGGAGACACAGAAGTTGTCAAGTTTGAAATGGTAAGTAAAATCAAAGTTGTAAGAATCAAATTTAGTGTATAGAATGTCTAAATCAAAAAGTAGGATTTCAACTCAAGAATGAGGTGGGTGATGAGGAAAGGATCCATAAGATAAATAGAAGTTTGAGTTGAAACATCACACTGTAGCCCTACGGCCAGAGTGACTTGTGGACAATAGCAAAATACTGTGTGAAATTCAACTTGTCTTTTTTCTGAACCAAACTCAAAGCTTATCTTATCTCAATTTATCCTGTTGTTCCTGTAAGTGAACCCTAAAATGTAGGTGGGTAGGTCCATATTTGAATGATCAGGAAAGAAGGTATACTTGTTTTGCTCTTGAGTGATGGGTTGAATACGTAGAGACGGTGGAGGGGCTGAAGAGGAAAAAATGGAAAGAATAGTCTAAACAGAGGAAATAGCATAAAAAGTTCAAGTTAAGAAATATTTATTTTCAAGATCTATAGAACTGTAACCGTCCAAAACCCAACACTTGTTAGAAAGTATTTGACTTGTGAGATGATGTAACTGTTGAAATGTCTGCCTTCTCTGCTAGATGAACTGTGTCTATCACGACCTATGTCTTGTTCATCTCTGTATTTCCAGAACCATAACACAATAGTTGACTTCAGTGGATGCTTGGTAAATACTTATTAAATGAATCAATGGATTTATTGGTTGAATGAGTGTAAGCAGAATAGCATCTGTAAAACATGTGGTTGTGTCAATGAGTGTGCTTTTTCATTCTAATTATGGCAAAAATGCCTGTCATAAAATTTATCATTTACTATTTTTAAATCTACAGTTTAGCAGTGTTAAATTTACAATCCCATGAATATATCTCCAGAACTTTTTTAATACCCACTCCATTCAATAATTATCTTTAGAATTAACTCAATGCCCACTGAACAACAATTTCCCTTTTCCTTTTTACCCTGGTCCTTGGCAACCACCATTGTCTTTTTTCTTTTTTTATAATCTGACTACTTTAGATACCTCATATAGGTAGAATCATACAATTTTTTACCTTTTTTTGACTGACTTATTTCACTTAACAAAATATCTTCAAGGCTCATAACCTCATATATGTTGTAACATGTAACAGGATTTCCTTCCTTCTTGAGGTGGCATAGTTTATCCATTCACTTGTTAGTGCTTCCATCTCTTAGCTATTGTGAATAATGAACATGACAAATATCTGTGAACACAGCAAATATCTATTCAAGACCTTGGTTTCAATTCTTCTGGATCGATACCCAGAAGTGGATTGCAGGACAATATGATTTTACACAAATGACAAATGGTATTTTCAATTTGGGGGGGGCCACCATATTGTTTTCCATAATGATTACAACATCTTATAATCCCATCAAAGGTTCCAACTTTTCCACATCCCCATCAACATTGGTTATTTTTATTTTGTTTTTTCAGTAATACCGTCCTAATGGTTATGAGGTGATCTCATTGTCATTTTCACTGGCATCTTTTTTATGATTAGTGATGTTGAGCATCATTTCATGTTTGTTGATCATCATTGAAAAGGTGAATATTTAAGTCCTTTGCCCATTTTTTAAATTAGGTTATTTGATCTTTTGATACTCAGTGGTAGGAATTCTATACATACATATTCTGGATCATTACCCCTTATCAGATATATAGTCTTTGCAGCTATCTCCTTCCATTCATATGTTGCCTTCTCACTCTGTTGATAATGTTCTTTGAGGAAAAGAACTTTTCAAGATTGGTGTGTTCTTATTTTCTAATTTTGCTTTTCACTATGCTTTGCTGTCGTAACCAAGAACAATTCCCAAATACAATCTCTGAAACTGTTGTTTTTTTTTTTTTCTAGGATTTTTATAGTTTGGGGTTTTACTTTGATTCTAATAAAGTCTCAGATAGTTTAAAACACAAAACTCTTGAATCCAAAGACACAATCTGATCAATACCATGTTGCACTTAAAAGCACAGATTACAATATCATTTCACACCAGTTAAACCACAAAATAACTGTCTGATACTCCCTTACTCACAAAAATCTTCATGACCAAGGAAACTTTTGCCTTATTTATCTTTTACAAATAACTGTTACTCAGTAGTAGTCAGCAAATGGAGGCAATCCTAGTAAATCCTAGAGTGATTCTGGATGAATGATTTCATTCTAAAGCCTCAAGGGTTCAATTCTTTTATAAGAGGTATAGGGGTGTGTGAGGGAGCTGTCCTTCTAGAGGTTCTGAAATTCTCATAAATTTTGAGCTCCCAGAGAGGCTCTGCTAGAGACACTCATAAACAGAGTCCTCTTAGCCTACAGGAGCCTCACCTCTACCTCTGAATGAATAGACCAATCTTCCCATTCCACACATATTCAGTCTATGATACCAAAATAAAAAGTATATTATTATAACGTACTACTGGAAGTATTAACAGAACCCATTAAGAATTTTACTTTAATTACTTTAAATCAAATATCATGTCTCCTAGATTGAACATCAGAAGAAAAAGTAAAAATGTTTTCAAGATGTTAATCATGTGAATATTTTGAAAAGTCTGTATTTGTGTTTGGGTATATATGGGTAGAAAAATTCACCAACCCAATTAACTATTTTGTTACCTTTTTATGCAGCTGCTTTGGCATTTTACACAAACTGCTAAGTTCACAGTTTTGACATCTGTTTGCTTTACTTTATTGGCCATGAGATTTTAAGTTATCAAACAGGTTTTTCTACTCATATATAGCATTTCAAATTCCCTGGACTAGTGTAAATAGAAAGAGCACTGAGGGGAAACTGCAACTAATTTATGCCCAATTCTTTTAATTATATCACAAATGGATCTCAACTCCATCCCTACTTTAAATATTTCAACTGCCTTCTGCAAAAATTTCAATCCCCAAAAGCCACAACAAAGCAATACTTGAAAATATTCTGTGACTTAGAATAGAGTGAGATAGTTTGTAGTGCAGTGTCTCTGTTTCTTAAATCCTGAATAGTTTTCCGTTTGGAATTCCCTTTAAAGATTATGCTATTTCACTTCTTGATTCTAATGTCTATGCCAAATAAATAGAATAAATGTCTTTATGTATACATAAAAGAATTTAACAATTCCAAGAGGGCTGAAAGACTGGAAAGTAATAAAGTCTAGCAATAACCAAACATCCCTGTCTCACACCTCCTGCTTGCAGTTAACCAAGTACCTAAAAGACAACTGGTATCTCATTTGAAAATGTTGGCCAGTATTCTGAATATTTTACTTTCCTCAGTAGATAGATTCTTAGAAGCTGTGTAATTAATAAAAGCCTTATAAAATTATTCCAGATGCTTGTCATTATATGGAAAATTAAGAGACTAAAATCAATTAGAAGAAACTGCTAAATTTATGGCACTGTTGCAAAATAATCACTTTTAATTGACTCAAGTGTATTTACTTGATGAATAGTTAGAGCTTAGTATAAAGTCCCTTTATTAACTAGGCTCTAATTTAGCCCTAAGTTTACTGAGAGCGAAGGCAAAATGGAAATATGAGGATTTATCAAGCTTTTATTAAAACATGAACTTCTCAAAGCACTAATTTCTGAGGTTAATCACATCAGTTCTTATATTAGACTTGTGCAATGTACCAGATAAATCTATGATTTATAGAGAATGTAGAGAAATTAAGTGTATGACAATTTTACATTTGATATTAAACAAAAAGCAAAATATAAAAACATCCTAACTTAGTAACTTAGCTATACTAAGGCTGTCAGGTGTATGTGTTTTGTTCTCACTAAATACAGAAATGGTCAATGTCAGCCACCACAAAGTTTGCAGCCTTTGTTAAAGTAGAAAGTAGACATCTACTTTGGTAGAATGCCAAGTGGGACCTAGTAAGTTTGACAAGTTTGAGAAAGTGGGATTAGACGGGAGGAGTAAAACTCAAAGTTAACATAAATGCCAGTGTATAACTCACTTTTCTTGCTCTAGTATTTTGCAAGTGTTTCTGAAATCATCAAGAATCATCAAAATAGTCCTCTGGTTCTCATCGACAGTCAGAACAACACAAAAGATTCCACAAGACTGAAATACGCAGTTAAAGTTTCATAAAGGATGTCAACATCATTGCTTCAGATATTTCCCCCAAGATCTCATCACTGCAAAAAGTTCCCAAACTTCATATACTGGATTATGAATCATCTGGAAACAAGAGATAGATGGAGGCAGTTATTCTGGCCATTCACATCTTTGTAAGGAGTTCATATGGACTTATTCTGTTGCCTGACTCATGAACTGTTATCTGATGAGATTGAATTATCATGCTAATGTTGTCCAAATAAATGCCTTTATTTAAAAGTAACAGGTGTATTTTTATTGTGAAAGAAAATAACATATATCCAACTTGTCACTGTTCCCAACCAAGGGAGATGTGTATGTGGATATGAACATTTTAAAAGTTCTTATCCAGGATAATCTTACAAGCTTTACATGTAAGTCATTTAACTGGTATTTGGCCAGTATGACTGGAGTCCTTATAAAACGAAGGAATTGGGACATGGAGACAGATATTCACAAAAGGAAAACCATGTGAAGATATACCCAGAATATCATGTGATCACAAGGGGCTGGAGTGATGCATTGTCAAGCTTTAGGAGTACTGAAGATTTACTGCCAACTACCAAACGCTAAGGCAAGGAAAGGAAGGATTCCCTACAGGTGTCAGAAGGGATATAGTTCCTCTAACACCTTGATTTCTAACCTCCAAAAGTAGGAGCCAATAAATTCCTATTTTCTAACCACCCATTGGTAGTACCTTGCTATGGCTGTTCTGGGAAAATTCACATATTCTTTATCTAGCCATTCTTTTTTTTTTTTTTTTGAGACTAGGTCTCGCTATTTTTGCCTGTGGAGCCGCAGGCTCGGCTCTCGTTGCCCGGGGTACCACAGACTCAAGCAATCCCTAGCCTCAGCTTCCCAGGTAGCTGGGATTACAGGCGTGCACCACCATGCCCAGCTATTTTTTTGGAACTAGGTCTCGCTACGGGCCCCAGGCGGAACTCCAACCGTGATCCCAAGCCCCGGCCGCTTCATAGGCTGAAGCTTACAAGCATGAACCACCGTGCCCAGCCTATCTAGCCATTCTTAAAAGTACAATCAGTAGTAAATGGGTTCAGGAAATTTTGGATCAAAGATAAAGACACCAGATAGTTTCACTCATCTATGAAATATAAATCACCAAAACATGGGAGATGGAAAGCAGGACTTAGTGAAGACACTGTCTTGCTTTCAGTCTTTCACCTTAAGCTTGATGCCTGCAGAAACTAAAAACCCTGAGTCGTGAGCAGAACACAGGGAGCAAAACAGACCTCATTCATAGGATTATAATTACTTGTATGAACAATCTTTCACCTACCTTGGAGCTGGTCCAGGCTAAAACTGCTACCAGGGACAATGTTGTATAGACTAAGAGGTAAATAAATGTCTTAGTCTTTGCTGAGATAACAGATATTTGAGGAAAACAACACACTAAATGAAAAGCTAAGGAAAGGCTGGAGAATAAGATGTCTGTAAGGACTTGGGAATGCTCCACCACATTCCTGGGAACATACAAGGGCTACATGCAAGCCCAGGGTTCTGTGTGCACTAAAGACCTGAGAAGACTCTAAACTGTCATCTCTGAGTAGGACATGTTGCTGAAAGAAGGGAAGGCTAGGGCAAAACTGTGAATTTCCTGGCTGTTGAAAGGACACATACACACGGGCACACCCACGCACACAGAGTCCTCTCACACATAACTAAGAAAATTTTCATTCCAGGTGTTCGAGGAAATTTGTCAAGCGTTATCTCACCATTAGGGTAATATTAGACTTTAGTGGCCATACCTGACAAGAAAAATAGATTTTATAAATTCCTTCAGAAAAGTTATTCAACAACCACAAGTAATAAACCCAGGGTGAAGAATCTGATTTTCAGAGTTGTTACACTATAGCTAAAATGTCTTTTTTGAAACAGAATTACAGCATGCAAAGAAAGTATAGCCACTGATGAGGGAAGTGGGTAGAAGGGAAAGCAAGTAGTAGAAAACCTGAAGAAAACTGAGGCACTGAACTTTACCTAAACAAAGATTTTAATTTTCAAACTTTACACTTAATGTATGAAAGAATGAGAATGTCTGCACTAAACAGAGAATACAGACAAGTTATGGAAAAACTTGTAGTTCTAAAACTTCCAATTAAGAGTTTAAAAGTATCATTAGAATAAAAAATCCACAGGATGGCCTCAACAATAGAATAAAGAAGGTAGATTTGAAAGGACAGATCAATGAACTTAATATGTCAACTGACACTCCAGTTTCAGGAACAGAAAGAAAAATCATACGAAGAACAGAAATGGACATTCTCAGACCTGTGGAACACTATCAAACAGAACAGCATGAATACAATTTTAACCTGTTTTAAAACTTCTAAAATTTTATGAAAAATAACCTGTCAATCAGCAGAGTAAAACTCTTAAATTAGGGGCATCTATTCCTCAAAGCCCTTTCAAACTAGTCAAAAAGTAACCCATTTTGTCAAATATCTCCAAGATACTACTTCTCAATCATCCAGTTATTATTAAAGAAAGCAAACATACTTAAATCAATGAATACTAAGTTCATCCAAGCTGAAGCTATTTCAACTCTCCCTTACAGGGAAAATCTGCTAAAGCAAAAAAACAAAAAACAAAACAAACAAACAAAAAAACGCCCTGATAAAGCACAGAACCAATAAAAAGGAATTATTTAAAACAAATGTTACATGGACTAAATCAATATTGGTTTCATATCACTTCCATTCTCCCCATTCCAAAAACTATTACCTTTACAGCTATTTCAAGTCACTGAAAGAACTAGTATTTCTCATCTAACCTGAACATAAATTTTCACAGCAATTGTTTGAGCTCGTTTAATTCCTCCCTAAACTACATTACTCTAATACAAATGATTATCTGACTTACCTATTAATTTTAATTGTATTTATAGTCTCCTTTAACAACAAAAACATCTACATTGGCAACTTAAAATTTTTTATACTTAAAAATTTTTATAGCTGTATAAAACCATAAAATTACATTAAAAATTTAGTTGTATAAACTTTCATACAAAAGTCTATCAAAAAACTACCAAATTTGCCGGGCACAGTGGCTCATGCCTGTAAGCTTCAGCCTATGAAGCGGCCGGGGCTAGGGATTGTGGTTCGAGTCCCGCCTGGGGCCCATAGCAAGACCTAGTTCCAAAAAAATAGCTGGGCATGGTGGGGAGCGCCTGTAATCCCAGCTACCTGGGAAGCTGAGGCTGGGGGTTGCTTGAGTCTGTGGTACCCCCGGGCAACGAAAGCCTTCTGTTCCACGGGCAAAAATAGCAAGACCTAGTCTCAAAAAAAAAAAAACTACCAAATTTGTTTTTAATAAAAACTTCAGACTGTTCAATGTCCAAACCTTGATAAAAAATAAAGCAAAGTTTGGTAAATGATTTTATAGTCCAAATTTCACCTGTTTTTTAAATGAAGGCAAATCACATTCAAACTTTCTATGGCTGTCTCTGCACTATGACTTTGACAGACCAATCAGTCTACAAAGTTTAAGTTATTTACTATGTGTTCCTTTTGGCCTCCTTCAGCGCAACCAAATTTCAAAAACCAGATACCAAAGATCAGGGATGTAAAACATTTTTAATTCACTTTTAAAATTTTAAGAGAAAAAAATGTGTATCTCCAGATCTATTTTTTTACTAGTGTGGCATTCTGCAATGTATTTTTATAGTGCTGCAAACACTGGCAAGTCCCATCTCTGTTCACAGGTAATGATGCCTCATAACAGATGCATCCACAATAAAGTATTTCAGTTTTGTTAGGGTACTAAAAAGCTTATGCCTCTCTACTCTAGGCTTCCCTTACCAGCAGAGTCACAGAAAAGTTAAGGTAAATGTTAACCCTTCTCAAACAAAGTCTCATCTATGATTTTTGGAGGAGAAAAAATACTCCCATTTTATTTGGCATAGGTTCACTAGCATAAAAATTTTTTTAAAATCTAAATATTTCCCATTAGAATAAAATCCCCACTTAATTTTAGCAGTGAAAAAAAAAAAACTGTGTAAACACAAACAAAATAAATTTAATGAAAATGTTCATTACAGAAATTAACAATGCTTACCATTTTTTATACATCATTAATATATACTGTGTATTTTCAATCAACTCCATTCTTAGGCTCAATTTAAGAAACACAATTTTAACAGTTTTTATACAAAAAATACTTCACTAAGAAAGTAGACAAACTGCACAAAACCAGTACATGTATAATGTGCATAGCAAGATAGCTTGAAGCATTTGTGTATGGCTTTATTTAAAATAGAACGATTGGGGGAATGGGCCCATTTGGGACCTACTGTTACAGTTGACAAATGTAAACTGTTTCACATCTTTTAGGCACTTGCTAACAATAGTGTTCAATCCCTGAAAAATGAATTTACCCCCCCAAAAAAAAAATCTACACCTAAAATAAAAACCAAGAAAATAACATGGGTAAAGTCTTATATACTCCTTTTAAATAAAACAACCAGTTTTATTAGTGCATGCACAGAACTAAATTGAAAGAAAATAACTTTTATGTCAAAACTTTCTGTGCAAAATTTACACAACTGAAAAGTACAAAAATATGTACAGGTTTAAATTCTTTGTTATATACAGAAAACAAGCCCTGAAGTTTTCAATCAATGAAAATATCATTAACACTTGTAGCAATGTAACAAAACGGTATAATTTTGTAATACAAGAAATCCATTATCTAATGATCCAACAAAATCTGATCCAAGATTACAAGCTGAAAAGTATAAACCGATGATTGTGTTGAAAATGTTCATTTCCAAACTGTGTTAAGTATGTCACTCAGAAATCTGTCCTGAAATTCATGGACTGCCAGAGTCCACTGCTTCCCCATTTTCAACTGCCACAATCAGTAAATCACCTGCTTTGGGTTGTCAGTCATACTGAAAAACTGTTAATAAAATTGTTTGTCCCAATGTGGACATGTTCAGACACTAATAGTAATTAAACACAAACAAAAATAAGATTTGCTTTGCTAATCTTGCCTCAATAATATTGTTTTCATGGAAGAAAAATCAATTTTCAAGAAAAATCATTCCTTGGAAGTGCTTCTTCTAAGTTCCATTCCTATAGGGATGACAACCAAGATAAAACTTGGTTGTTTGGATTATGGGTAACAAAGCATTTAAATAAGCACAACTCTGTGCAAGAGGATCACTGGAGAATGTTACAAAATTTAAAAAGAAAGAAAAAAAAAAGCTCAAGTTCTTGCTTTGGACTTCCAACTAGAGTTGACTTCTTTCCCCAAAACTGCTATCTACTACTGCAATGCTTGACACGGTCATTTCGAAAAAGATCTGAGGAGAGTGTTATCACCTCTGTCACAGAACAGAGTTTACAAGAAAATAAGATTTGTCACAAGCTCTCTTCAAACATGAGGAGTAACTGTAGTGAGTTAAATGTACTCTCGAAGCACCCAGGATCCCTCCAAAGAACTGTATTTAGCAGATGGTAGAGTAGATTTTCTACTCAAACTCTCAGCACATCTTCACAAATGGTAAGAAACTCCTTCAGTTTCATGAGGAAAGAGCTCTCCATCTCTGGAGGAGCTACACTTTCCAGATTCATAAGGCTGGTGGAAAAAGAGGGGATGGGCTGTCAGTCATTACCCTCTGCTGAGTCATTGAGGAACTAAGTTGGGGAAAACTGTTATCAAAATTTTCTTTAGCCCTAACTTCCCAAGAACATACTTTGAAAATTTTAATCAAAGTACACCTGTGTGGTCAATGTGTCTTTCAACATGTATGCAGTGAAAGCAATTTCAAATATCACACACAGAATTTTTGTTCTTCCATTGAAACATTACCAGTTTTTACAAGTAACTGCAGGTACTACATTGAAATAGAAAATGTCTACATTAAGGTATCAACCCACTGTTACCTTCTCAGATAATCTTACTTTTTTGCTCCTTTAGTTAAGTTATTCTAAGGTATTCCAGTCACGAGTAGCTTCCATTAAATGTCTCTGCCCATGACCAGCCCAGGTATCTTGATTGTCAAATACTCTACCACAAAACCAACAGCTAAATGTAGCCTTCAGAACATTGTCAGAGGTAGTTTTCACAATCTGATAATTATTTTTGCTTGTCTTTTTGAGCGTTAATTTTAGTACAAATCTTTCTTTCACGGAACTAATAGGTTTAAACGTTTTGTGTCTCTTGGAAAAATCATAAGGTGTTTCAGAAAGATTATAACAAACTGGTTTTAGTAAAGCATTAATAGTTCTTTTTGACAATGAAACTTTAAGCACACGTCCATTGAATTTAGCAATAGTTTTCATTACATTTACTACTTCTGGTGCATCTGCATCAGGGTGATTCAAAACAACAACTGGTTGGTTTCTCCTAGGACATTTCACAAGCTGTTTAGAACTAAAGGGGAAAAGCCGCAAAGTTCTGACTGAATCTTTTGGTAGCCTACGTCTGCTAAATCCAAACGATTCATGGATGTCTTCAGGTTTAGACTTTTCTTTACACTTTCTATGTAACATTGCTTTTTTTCTTGGAGGTTCTGGGTAACTATCATTATACTTTCTTTTACAGTTTCTGTTTCTAGATACAAAGGCAGTTTCAGAATCTTTCTTTCTTATTCTTGAAAAATGTTTTTTGGAAGTCTTTTTTCTCTCCATTGTTTTACATCTTAATACCCTGGCCTCTGAACAGTCAGTGATACATATTGGCTCATCAGAAGATTCTGGGCATGTTGCAGAAGTTATTACAATTTCATTTGCTGGCATCATATCATCTAACATGAAGGGTAAGGCATCTCTAGAAGATTCTGGCTCTTTCTGCTCTCCTCCTACAGTCTGATTAGATGGTACAGTGCCTTTCTGCAATGAGGATGCACAATTACTTACTGACAGATTATTAGCAGCAGTTACATTTAAAACAGGGTTAAAAATTTTCAACAATATTTTTTGTGGTGCTCCCTCAGGTTTCTTTGGCTGTATATTTTGATAATAAGTACTGTTTTGGACTAATTTCGGCTTAAGCAGCTGAGTTTTATTTGGCATCACACACTTGAGAAAAACAGCTTGTTTGCCATCAGGCAAGACAGTATAAAGAGGTGATTTTGGAAAGGTCTCGTTATGCTGTTTTACTGACTCCAAGATATTCAACTTGGTGCCCTGATGCTCAGACATGACATTAGAAGTGGGAACAGCTTTCACGGAAGAATTGGCTGCTGACTTAATAATGTAAGGGCCTTTTAACGGCAAAGTATTTTCTGAGCAACCTTTCATGCTCAAACAACTGCCAATGCTGGAACAAAGTGCAGGTGTCAGACAATTATTGTTTTGTTCTACCTTTAGCAAAGGCATTTTGCAAGGTTCCTTAGTTGTAGTTCCACAAGCCTGAACACTCTCCGTTTTAACAGTGGAAACACCTTCAAGTTTCCCGTTGTTAAATGTCAAAAGCATCCCAGGTTTCTTGTTTACAAGAAGAGGAGGAGATACACCTTGTGCACTGACCAATGGAAGTGATTTTCCTGATGAAATAACATGTAATCCAGGCTTGTTTGAAAGGTGCACTGGCACAAAAAAGCCTTTTGGGGTCTGTACATATATAGTATTCTTTGGTTCTGAATTTACAAATGGACTCTGTATACATAAAGAACCCAAATTTTGGGTAGTGGCTCGTAATTTGTCTTTTACAAGCTGCTGTGTTATTATTGCATCTGACTGAGTCTTAAGTAACGTGCCAATGCCTGAAATTCTAGTTGTCTTCTCAGAATCCCTCATCTCTGGTGACACTGACAGCATGTGTTTTTCTTTTCCACTGCAATTTAAATTCACATCATTTGTAGGTATATTGATCCCCACATTAGCAGGTGGGGTTGGACAGATGCCTTGTACTTTGAAGTCCTTTGAAGATTCAATGATTTTGCATTCTCCCTCAAGTTTCTGATAGGACTGATCATAATGAAGTGGCAGGTCTTTACTTGTAGTGTTAGCAGAGTCTTGTTTTACATTGGGGGTTTTTGCTTTTAATTCATCTTGAAGTAACTGATTTAATTCAGGTGGTAAAAATTCTGATGCCTGTTCGCTCTTAAGAGAGAAAACAGATGTGATTCTAGGCATCATGGGTGAGTCATCACTAGAAATGTCATCCCACTTAGATTTTTCAGTCATTCTCTCGAAATCTTCGTTTTCATTAGTGTACAGAGTCTGTCCATCAATGTTTTGTCCTTTTTCTAAAACACACTGTTCTCCAGCTTCAGTTTGTGTTTTCAAAGTTCCATCTTTAGTATGTAAAAGGCTAATAGATGCCAACAGGCTATCTGGGTTTGAGCTCTCCTTCCTCACTAGGGATAAAACTGATTCACTTATTGGTTGTTGAAAAACTGTCTTGCTTGATGAAGGATCTCTTTGAGGGCTATTATCACACACGGCTGTTCCTGAAAACCTACGACGTTTACCTGAATTATTCATTTTTGAGTAATTATGAAAAGGTAATGATCCCTGGTTGGAAGATTCAACAGGCAACTCAGGGTTGACATAATTAATGCAATAGTTATGCATATCTCCATTGCTGTGTGCATTGGATATGACCTTATCTGGACTTCTAATGGCAGTACCTGGTACCTCAGGGTGACTCTGAGTAATATGACTTCCCCATAAATTATCATCTCGAGTTGTTTCAACTTTTGTGGTCAAGTTCACTGATGATGCAACCAATTCTGATGTTGTTGACAAAGAAGACAATTTTTTTTCATCATCTATTGTTTGAAGCCTATTTTTCCTTTGAGATAACAAAGTCATTTCTTTTTCTGAAGTGATCTCCTCTACATGTACAGCAGGTGGACATGAAAACTGAGTAGCTGCTTTCGTGTAAACATTATCACTTAACTCTGTTGCTATTCCTGGTAAAAATCCCGCAGTATCCGAAGTCTGTGGCTGCAAATTAGTACCATTATCCTTTGTGGTCTCTGACTGTGAGCCTGTTGAATATAAATTCTGCTTACTGGTAGGCAGCAATTTTATTACAATATGTTGTTTACCATCCACCATCTTGAAGCCCATAAATTTAGCACTGTAGTTAGCAGGAACTGTTATTCTATTATTTTTCACCATTAACACTGTAGGTCCTTGTACAGCAGTCTTCAAGAAACTTGAAGCAGAATGTGATCCCTCCTCAGCTCTATTACATTGTCCATTTGTCAAAACAATTGGTTTTTCTGACTCTGGCTGAGCAGGTTTATCATTATTCTCACAGTGCAGTCTCTCATCCTTTTCTTCATTTAAATGTTCATGAACAAGATGATTCTGGTCTTCAGATTTAACCAGTGTTCTGTTCACTTTTTTAAGAACTTGAGTGTTTTTTTCCATACTTCTGTCACTTCCATTGATTTTCTTCCGTTTCCAAAATGTCTTTCTTGAAGCGCCTATCTTATATCTTTTCAGTATTAGCTTAAGTCCTGCTGAAGTCTTAGCCATCCTTTTCTCATATTTGTCTTTTTCCAGTTTTTCTTTCGCATATAAATGTTCTTTGTGCAAAGTTATAACATGTCTTATAAGGTGCTCTCTCCTGGTGGCACCGTAATTACAATATTGACAAGTGAAGGGAAATGTACCAGAATGAACATAAAGGTGCTTCTGAAGCTCTCCTTTGGTAAAACATACATGATGGCATTTACCACACTTGTAACGGATTTCATTATGTCTATGAATGTGCTGAACAAATGTGCCAACATCCTGGGTGGAGAATTTGCACTTTTCACATTGAAAATTACCATTTACACAATGTGTGGATGCGAAATGCTTTGTCAAGTCTAATAAACTATATACACTCTCATTATTACAAATGTCACATTTTACTAAAGTGCTTCTGTGAGTTCGCCTGTGTTGTTTGAATACCTGGAAATCACTTGCTGAAAAACTGCACATTTCACAAGGATATGAAGGTAATTCACCATGATGCCACATGTGGAAGTGTTTCTGCAAATCATTTGGGCTATATCGCGTACTATCCTGGCATTTTAAACAGTTGAAATTGAGTATTTTTGCAGACATTTTTATACCTTCTTCAACTCTCTCAGACTTATGGAACAATTCTACACAGTTTACAGTCTTTACACTGATAGATTTTCTTGCAGTCTGTGGTTTGCACTGAAATAATTTTCGGTATTTGTCAACTTCATGTTTCAACAGAACTTCATTTGGAATATTTACCTTCGGCAAAACAATTTTCACATTTTTTAGTTTAAAATGAAAACTACTTTCTGAAATTTTTGGTTTAAGTACTGATTTCAAAGTATCAACTATCTCATTTTTCATGTCATAATCTTTTTTTAAAGGCGTTTGTTTTTCATCAAAAAAGAACTGCTTCTGTTCAGATGGCATGATTTGATAAAAAATCCAAAATGCTCTTTTTCCTGAAAACTCTTGAAGTTTACTTGTGATTTATACAGGCACAATACTGTGTCAAAACATCTTCAAAATACCAGGATTTCCCACACATTAACTCACCTAAAAATCAAACAAGAAATGAAATTTTCATTACAAAACTGTGACTAAGTTTCTTGGTTTTAAATTCATTTTGAAGGAAAAGTCAAAACAAGCTAACAACCAAACTAAAGTACACAACTTGGGGCGGGGAAGGTGGGGAAGTGGGAACGGTCGCGGGGAGGGGGAGTGTGAATTCCTGGGATTACAAAGATGTGCGATTTATATATAAATAATTTTTTTAAAATAAATACATTCATTTTGAAACGAAGCAGGAATATTGATCACATATAAATAAAAGATACAATTTTGTTAAGTAACTTAAGAACAGCTTACCAAGAAGTAATAGCTTGAAGTAGAAATAACACCAATCTTGATATCAGGAAATACAAGCTTTAGTTCCAGCTCTGTTCTATGACACTGGGCAAACATCACCTTCTCCATACCTCAATTTCTTCATCTACAGAAAACCACAACTGGGTAAGAAAGCTTACGCTGAAAGACTTCTTCACTAATACTATAGTTTTTAAATAGTATTTTAACAATGCAAACAAAACGAGAACCCCTAAACTGAAGTTTCAATAATACACATATTGTTCCACTTACACAAATGTACCAGGTAATGTTCTTAGTTGGTCCCACAGTTATTACTACCTTGCAAAAATGTCAACAAACTTCTTCCCAGATCTTTACTTTCTTAGTCATAGGGACAACTTATGTTTAAAATGAAAGTCCCATTCATCTAACAGCAACAACAAAGACATAATCTGTTTTTTCAAGTTATCACTAATAACTGGTAAAAATAAGTAAATTAAAAGAAATAGCAAGTTATCAGGTATTATCATGTACATCTACTACCTCTCTGGTTCCCTATGGTCTTAGTTATTTGGCTTTTTGTATCTAGAACGTAGGCAGATCATAACAAGGAATGCCCTTAGAATAGAATGTAACCATTATAGTGTGCTTCCTTAACTCAAAACACTTATTGGCTTGTATTACTTTAGAGAAGTTTCAATCTCTTAGCTTATCTATTAAATAAAAAAAAAAATCTATTAGTACTTCTTCCATCTCCTTCAAATAATTACTACAAATGATGCAGGCAGACAATTACTTATAGGTACATAGATTGACTTTAATCAGTTTAGTTAGTAGTGAAAGAACCATTATATAATTTATAATGTATATGCTCTGTTGTGACTTATGTGTATGAACCCTTTAAGACTAGGGCACACACTGTAGAAAAACACTCATGCCTATTCTTACAAGAATACTTAGTAAAATTCCTTTATTTCGAGCATTTTATGTTCCATATACCATTGGTGACGTTAAAGAGATCAAGAGTAAACTGGCAGAGGTGAGAGGACATTACTTTTAGCGTATTTAAAAACTTTAGGAGTTTACCCAAACATTAAAGTCTCACAAGAGTAACTTGAAATTTGGTCCTCAAGAAGAACACGACTAAGCTTGTTTTTCATTTTGTGATTTCTGTGTTATTACAGTTGCTCTGAATTTATTCTTGCCTTTAGAAGTGACGAACTAGCAAAACATGGAGTCACCCATGGAGTTCAAAGAATTTTAGAAGAGTTCAAATTATGCAGAATGCTTGAAGTATATCTAGTAATGATTAATCTCCATTTTCCAAAATATATTAATTTGGTCATTATTAATACCCAAGTTTTTCTACTACTACGTATAGAAGAAACCATATTTTTCCACACAAGTGGAAACTATTAAGGAGATCACTACACAAGGCAAAAATACTTTTTGCAGTAATATTACATGTGTCCAAAAATATGTTAACACTGAAAAATTAGATTTTGATGTTTCTATATACCACAATTCCATTTCAAAATATCTATACAATTAGAAGTTTTATAAAAACATACCCAAGTCTGACAGCTAGTGTAAAAATATGATTTTAAATACCTCAATCAACACTTACCAGTAAATACCTACCATGAATGTGAGGCAATTGATGGGTGCTATGGAGCAATTAAAATACATGATCCCTGCCATATGGTAGCTTACAATAAAGGAGGAGGTAAGCCATATATATTAACACATTGCTTAATCAGAGTTAACCATCCAACTACCTCACTTTTCCAGTACACAAAGAATAGAAAATAATTAAAACAAATGGAATGCATGCAAATGAAACAAATTACAAAATCCACCCATTAAAAGTGTATTACACCTCTTTATTACACTCCCAGATTTTGGGCTATACAACAATGCCATAATAATAAAAACAAAATGGTAGTGTAATAAAAACAGACAGACCAACGAAATTCAACTGAAGGCCCAGAAACAAAACCATACATATATGGTCAACTAATTGATGAAAAAGGAACAAAGAAAATACACTAGAACAAAGAATGTCTCTGTAATAAATGGTGCTGGGAAAAAATGCAAAAGAATGTATCTAAACTACTATCTAACACCATACACAAAAGTCAACTGAAAATGGATAAAAGACTTGAATACAAGACCTGAATCCATAAATTATATAGAAGAAAACATATACAAGACACTTAACCACCTACTCTTCAGCAACATCTGTAAGGACTCATCTCCAGAAGTAAGGAACAAAAAATAGAAGCTAAACAGGTGGTACTACATTAAACCAAAGCACTTCCAGATAGCAAAAGAGACAGTAATCAAAACAAAGAGACAGCCTACAGAATGGGAAAAATTATCTGTATACCATACAACTGGTAAGGGACTGATATTAAAGACCTACAAAGAACTTAACACTATTCAACAAAAACAAACAACCCAATCAAAAATTAGGTAGAAGAGCTAAAAAGACACTCCTCCGTAGAAGAAATGCAAGTGGTCAACAGGCATGTTAAAAAATCTTCAGCATTATCTATTATCATGGAAATGAAAAATCAAAACCACAGTGAGAAACCAGTCAGATTTTAAAAACTGGAAACAACAAATGCTGGTGTAAAGGAACCCTCTAACTGTTGTTGGGAATGCAAACTGGTCCAGCACTTATGGAAAGTTGTGTGGAGGACCCTGGAAACACTAAAAATTGAGCCACCTTATTTATGATCCTGGGATTCCATTGCTAGGAATCCACCTAAAGACAAAAACAACTAGTTTGAAATCTGTATTCCTGTATTTACCGCAGTACTATTTACAATATGCAAGATACGGAAACAACCTAAATGCCCCACAATAGACTAATGGATCACAAAGCTGTGGTATATAGACACAACAGAAAACTATTCACGAGATCAAAAAAGATAAATTTATGCCATTTGCAGCAACATGGAGGGAGCTAGAAAGGGCTTATTATGCTAAGCAAAATAAGAATGAAAAAGAAAAATGTCAAATGGTTTTGTTTATAGATGGATTATAGGTAAACCAAACAAAAGGTCAGAAAAAAGAAAAAATTTGCAAGCTCTGAGGCAAACAGCAAGGGTTGGGGGAAAGGGGCCTCAAAAGAGAGGGAAGAGCACAAGGGACTATGTGCTGGTTCACGGGTCCCATAGTGGCAAGAAGACTACAGAGAGCACACATTAAGGGAAAACAATGATATGAAATGACATGAAAAACTAAACTTCAAAATAAAAATGTGAAAAATTAAAATTAAAATAAAATAAAAAATAAAGTGCATATTTTTCCTCAAAGGCGAAGTAATGTGAAAAGATTACCTTATTAAGAAGCTAATTCCTTTTAACTAAAGATAACTGCTAAATAATTAATGTTGAACGGAAGTATTTTAAATATTTAATGGGTACTACATACACAGTATATTAGTTTGTATATTTCAGTTGAGTTCATCTGCCTTCAAAAATAAGTTTACAGAAGCTATTTTGCTATCAACTATGTTCAATCTGAACCAAGCAGAAGAAATCAAAGATGATATAATATAGTTGTCATCTATAGATTTAAATAATTGCATACTTGTTAACATCTCGGATAACAAGGACTAGTGATTTTTAATCTTGTATTAAATTACTGCCTTTTACATCTGCATTATTACATCATAAGATGTGATCTACAGATTATAAAAATCTTGAAATAATATTATTTACATGAAGTGTGACTGTCCCTTTCAATTAATTTGGAGAGTTTTCTACATTAAAATAGCAAGTCATTTGACTTCCTACCTCTACCACTCCCCACTGATACACAAACAAAAAAACATCATAAAGAAAATCCAGGAATACCCAAAAGGGAAAAGAAAATGTAAAAAATTAAAAATATTAAATAAGAAGAAAACAAAACCCTACAATATGGTTAGAAACTAAAACATTCCCTACAAATACTGTAAGGTGTTTGGTAGGGAATGGTTGCAAGGCAAAGAAGTAAAAATACATGCTGACCTACTGTCAAGTACCAATAAGAAGAGGCGTTGAATAGGGGACATTTATTCAGCATGAGGCCCTAAGTAAGAAAATGTTAACAAAGTTCTTCCCACTCCCACCCCTAACATACCTTGGGATTGAAGGTGAGGGCTTGAGAGGAAGATGGTGTAGAGCACTTTGCAGGTGAGGAAACGCTTGAGCTGGAATGTAAGGAGGAAGAAAATGCCTCCAGAATTCCAAGAGGAACAGAGTTGGGGGTTGCTAGCACCAGCTGTAAGGAGAGATGTAAAAAAGAAAATTATTTCTAAATAAAAGAAAAATCTTCCTATATGCATGGCTACTGTCTTCTATGTCAGAGATCTGCATTTTTTCCATATAAATTGTCTCTAAACTATTAGAAAACTTACATTAATTCTTAAATTCCTCTACCCCCAAACTAAAAACTAAGGACATCTTGGTTTTAGAATTCATCTCAATTAACAATATGACCAGAAGAAGTAGAAACATCCCTTTGAAAGCAGCAGCATATAGGCCGGGCACAGTGGCTCGTGCTTGTAAGCTTCAGCCTATGAAGCGGCCGGGGCTAGGGATTGCAGTTCGAGTCCCGCCTGGGGCCCGTAGCGAGACCTAGTTCCAAAAAAAATATCTGGGTGTGGTGGCGCGTGCCTGTCATCCCAGCTACCTGCGAAGCTGAGGCTGGGGATTGCTTGAATCTGTGGTACCCCAGGCAACGAGAGCCTGCGGT
>PVHY01015792.1:0-35204 GCA_004024945.1 Uropsilus gracilis | reverse complement strand
TTTCTTTCTTTCTTTCTTTCTTTCTTTCTTTCTTTCTTTCTTTCTTTCTTTCTTTCTTTCTTTCTTTCTTTCTTTCTTTCTTTCTTTCTCTCTCTCTCTCTCTCTCTCTCTCTCTTTCTTTCTTTCTTTCTTTCTTTCTTTCTTTCTTTCTTTCTTTCTTTCTTTCTTTCTTTCTTTCTTTCTTTCTTTCTTTCTTTCTCTCTTTCTTTCCTTTCTTTGACATTAGGTCTCTCTAATTTTGCCTTAGAACCACAGGCTCACATTACCCTTGGGTACCACAGACTCAAGCAATTCCCAGCCTCAGCTTCTCAGGTAGCTGGGATTACAGGCACATGCTACCACGACCAGCTATATATTTTTGGAACTAGGTCTCGCTACGTGCCTCCAGCAGGACTCAACCTGCAATCCCTGGCCCCGGCCGTGGCTTCTTAGGCTGCCACTTACAGGCATGTGCCACCATGCCCAGCCTCAAATTATAACTTTTAGAGATGGTTTGATTTAGTGAAATGGCTTTGAAACATCTTGTGTTTATTAAATAAGTAATACTATTGCATAATTGAAAGTTTCTGACTGAATCTTAAATGTCATCATACAGAAAGAGATTTGTGACTATGCATGAGAATGAATGCTAGCTAGACTTAGTGGAAATAAGTCTGGTATGCAATATGTACAAGTTGACAATATATAAACATATCTAATCATTATGTTATACACCTGAATCTAATCTAACCTTATCATTTTTCCTCAATTAAAAAAAGATATAGAAAAGAATATTCTATGTTTTGTATAGAGAATATTTTATATTTTAAGTTATCAAATGAAATTCCTTTCTGGGATCTTTCACTATGCAAAGAGATGGTAAATTTGAGTGTCTTTCTCATTACTTTATGTATTAAAGGATCACAATTCACTCTTATGGTCTTTGTTTATCGAAATGAGTAAAGGGAGGACACCTGGCAAGGGTATGAGTGTTATCTGCCACATTTAAGCAGGTAGGAATAGTTCTATGTGACAAGAGGAAGTTGTCATGGGCTTGTGTAATTGCTCTTGCCTTCTGACTTCCTTACTGCTTATTACAACTGAAATGATCTATTGTCATATATCTTTGTAGCACTAGGTCTCATATCCTTTAAATGTATTTTTCCATTTTTATTTACCACCTATGTCAGGTTTTATCTCTACTTTAGAGTTGAGAAACGAGACTTGGTTTAAATAAACACAACAAAAATTCATAGGTAGAGATAATTTTAAACCTGAATGACCCATGGAGATTATGTAATCTCTTTTATTACATAGGCAAGGAAACAGACCTACAGAAGTTCAAGGACTTTCCTATAGTTACATAGTTATTGATCAAGCAGGGGCTAACTCCCTTCCTGATTCTCCCCAGTATTTGCTTGTTCATTTCACTTAGTAGAACTTTACCTACTCTTGTATTTATAATCCATTAAGTGAATTTATAATCATTAAATATGATTTTTTCCATACGTATATATATGAACAGATGTCAAGATATAAAGATCAAAAGGTTAAAAATGTAAAATCTGTAGCTATTTAAGGTCAATTGTAGAGTCAAATGTAGAGAGAAAATGTAGAGGGAGAGATGAGACTTGTTTGTCCAGCTTGAATAATATCTTCAGCTCAAGGCCCATAGCATGTTCAGAAAAAAATGTACAAAATTGTCTTAACATTTCAGTTCAGAAGAGTTTGACCTTCTCAACCAAATTTGCATGAAAAATATTAAGTAATCCAAGACAAAGATAACATGTTTAGGGTTCTCCTAACTGCTGGAGTGCAAGAGAGAATTTTTTTTTGTCCTTTGAGTGACAAATTTGTTAGTTAATATTGTCAGGGAGAACATGTGTTTTGAGAGTTTGATCCTTGGGCTTTCACCAGCAGAAATAAACTCAAGTGCCTGGTTTTAAGCAAATTAATGTGCAGTATTGAGGTATAGAGGACAGTATTTTTATAACCCAAATACTACGTAGCATTACTAAAGACTTATAACCCTTATTGGTTATGTTGGTAGAGAAGCTTATTGTTAGAGAAGGCTTTTTTTGTTTGTTTGTTTTTTTAAACACAATATGAATCAATATAAAAACTGTCCTTACTGGCTACACAACATTGGAAAAGCTATTAAAAAAATTTTTTTTTTCTGTAGAATGGTCACAACGTCCTCTACTTCACTGATTTTACTCATTACATTTGAGATATATCACACAGCCCTGTTGCTATACTTTCATATGGGAATGAATGACAGACTTTTTCTCTAATAGGCCAGATAGTAAGCATTTGATGCTTTGCTGGGATAGAGGTCTCTGCTGCCCTGTTCAGCACTAACAGTGTAGTGTGGAGACAGCCTTAGACAGTACATAAACATTGTTATGCCTGTACTCCAATGGCACTTTACTTAACTCAGAAATGAAATCACATGTAAAGTTTATCTTTATGAAGTATTTTTTTGATATTTTCCCCAACAATTTCAAAGTATTAAAACCACTTGTAATCCACGGGCTGTACAACAACGTGTGCACTTGATTTGAGGTCTGCTGTAAGCCAGCTTTCCTCCAGATGATTGCTTTGCTATTAAAGGGTTCCATGTTTGGAGGAATTATGGAGTGGTGGTTGTGTTGGGGACTGCATTTGCTGAGGCTATTAAATGCCTATCTTTTCACATGATACTTATATATATACTTCACATATATATACTTCACATATATTTCCATACTTCACATATACTTCACATATATGTGAAGTATCACATATAGTTCACATATACTTCACATATATTCCCAGTTAATGTATAAAAATATTCAGAGTAGATGAAATGATTTTCTGTGTAGTCTGCCTTGGACTTGGACAGAATGCTTAGGACAGTGAAAGTAGCACACTGCACCCATACAACTCAGAGTTGAATTGATACAGATAAATGGTGTCAGCACTTCTGTTCAAAAACAAATTTTTCAAAGTTTTGAGGTTTCAGCACTTTCCCAGGCACAGCAAACTACATCTTGGCACTCAAACTCCTAGTCTCAGTATAAAATGATCATCTTTTTAATTTTGCTAGTTGTAATCTATAGCCAACTTCTTTATATTACAGAAAGGAACTGAAAATGGAAATCTCATTGAAATCAAAACAGCCGCATAAAATATGTATCATTTGAACTTTCTTTTTGCAACCATTAGCCAAGTATTTATTAGTATTTATTTATTTTGAAATAATGTTTTTGCAATTTAAAATGTTTGTTTTTGGCCTTTGGATAATAACATTGGATAGATAGTTGTAGTTAGAATGAAGAGATGTCTATCACAGAGATGGACAAGTGAAAAGTGTGTTCAATACAACTTTTATTTAAGAGAAGAAATGTGCTTCTGAGAAGAATCACAACATAGCAAAATTTATGATCATCTTATTTTATTGTCTTTACTTGAAAGACAACAGTGGCAAAGTGTGACCTCCCATGATTTATTACAGATTAAAAACTGGGACCTTAGATTTTTTTCCCATCTGGCAAGATGGTGGATAAAAATACTAAGCCAGTTATAAAAGTGAAAGAATCTGAAGCCAAGAAGACTGATGCTGGTAGAAAGGTTAAGAGGGGGTAGTCACAAGTCCGAAACACCTAAGAAGGGGAAGCCCACTGTGGCCAAAACCTAGAGGAATTGGCAGTTTTTCCCAACCTGTTATGTATTCCATAAAGACCAGTAACAAGAGGAAGTATTCAGCACCCAAGATTGAAGAGAAAAAGAAGCCATATAGTGACAAAACTAGTTGATGGTGACAAGAATGATGGTGTTAGAGTTTAAAATGTGCAGAATTCCTCAATACTATCCTCTTGAAGATGTGCTACAAAAGCTGTTTGTTGAGCCACAGCAAAATCTTCAGCAGCATGTGAGAAAACTGCATGTGAGCATTGGTCTCAGGACCAGCTAGACCATCCTGACAGGGTGCCGCAAAGGCAAGAGAATAGTCTGGATCTCTGTCCCTTAACCGAATTCCTCTGCATAAAACACACCAGAAATTTGTCGTCACCACCTCCACCAAAACTGATATATCTGATATGAAACTTACAGAACTTTTCACCAATGCTGACTTCAAGAAGAAAAAGCTGGTTACATCCAGACACTATATGAAGGTGAGATATTCAACACAGAGTGGGAGAAGTATGGAATTGCATAGTTGACCAGAAAAACGTGGATTGTTACATTCTGTCAAAATTCAGCTGTTCCTCAGCTACAGTGCTTTCTCTGCTCTGTTTGCTCTCATAAGTGGAATGTTCTCTCACATATTGTTTCGCTAAACTTCTTTAAAAGAGTCTGATTAAATAACTTATCCATTAAACAAAGAGTGGCAGTTTGAAACAAGGAGTGGGGATTGATATATATTTAACCTCTAATGTAAACTTCAGCCCTTTTCATGGTAGACCAAAGAACATTGTCTTATGTCTACCCTGAATTCCTTTTCAAATTGTTCTAATCAATTAATTAGCAAAAGTCTCTTTGGTACCAGTTACAAGGTACAGCTTTGTCCTGTACTTTAGCAACAGATGGTTGCCTAAATATAAGAAATAACAGTTTTAAATACCCAGTGTAGATAAGAGGTACTAGAAAAAACTATTAGCTGAGAAATAAATTAGAGATAAAGATCTTGAGGAGAAGTTTATAACATGGGAGCAACCTAGAATTTCACTGGAAGTTGAAGAGCTTTCTGCTAATCTGCTGGAATAGAACTTTGTTAAGGCATACTTATGGCATATAACTTATGAAAAAAGTAAAATTTTCATGCTTTATAATGTTTTGGTTTTATTATATCAAAAATGAAAAAAATGAGGTCTGGAAATCTACATTTTTACAAACATTCACTGCTGTCTTAGGGTGAGTTCCAGGAAATAAAGTTTGAGGCAGATAGTATTATGTAGAAGGTTTATTGGGAAGTGCTCTAGGGAAAAATAACAGTTGGAAAGAGCAGCCTGTTTGGAAAGGAGGATCAGCTGAATTCAAAGCAGCCCAAATTAGCATTAATCAAATTAATGTTTGATCCTAGGGCGCCCTCAAGCTGGGGTGGCCCTTAAGAATTGTCCTGAAATGAGACAAGAACTGTATCTTTCCATGACCAATCACCAGATATAGGCTATACCATAAGGGGCTGTTGAAGAGTTGAGAGTCATCTCTTTTAAACAGATAGTAATGATCAGAAAAGGTCTAGTTACCAGTCAAGCGAACTCTTGTGGTAAACAAAAAAAGGAACAGTGTTTTCCTGAGGATATTCCTAGGCTCCAAATCACAAAATCAACTACAACAGGTGAAGTCTCATGATTGAAAAAATATTGTCTAAGCTATCACTGGGAACTAGGGCAGACAGGGAGCAAGTATCTATTTATAAAACACTTTCTCAGTGCTTACTACATGTCAGATAGTAGTGCTTTAAGCACAGAGGTAACTTCTCTAGATTTGGGGAGATTACTACCATATAGTTAAAAGGCAAACCTGAAAAAATTATTAAGGTATAGTTGCCAAAATAAGGGTGCATGTACAGGTATCAAGAGAAGTGCTTTAAAACATCAACTCACCAAAACTGTTTCATTCTGTACTGCTTATTTTAAGTTGCTGTATCACAGTTTCCAAATATGAGTCAATTTAAACATCTTCCCGTTCACCATGCCATGTCCTTTTTAAGTTTTATATCATACTGTGATGAGACAACTGGAGTTTTTAAGAAAGAAAAACTCTGTTTTCCTATAGTCAATTTACTGAAAATTAAACCATTAGCATCAAGTGCCAAATAGAAGAAGCTCTTGGTATATGTAATGGGTGTATCTTTATAACCTCTCTTTCTCTTCTTCAGACAATTTGCTTCAATTACACATACTTTCTCTATAAAATGCATCCGAACATAACCCAAATATTTATTACTCTTTTAGATCCTTTAGGAACCTATAAGAAAGTAATTAGTATCCCTACTTTATATGTAAAAATACAGAGTTCTGTGACACATCATGTTTCATTTTCATTTTTATTACAGGTGTTACTAATTTAGAAAATTCTGAAGAATTCTATGAACCACTGACAAGCAAAAAACAAAACACTGAAAAGTTGCATCAGCTGGGAAATTATTGTTAATAGTTACTAGGCTAGACACTACTACATGCTGAGTTCATAGCTTACACAATTTGAACTTATGCTTCATAAAATTATAAACAATTATAAGTCATGGACATAGGGTTGCTCACCAAATAGTTGAAAAGGTAAAAAGAGTCAAATATACACTTCTATACTAATTTTTCATAAATTCTGTTGACTTCTTTTTATTTATGATCCTTATTTCATAAAATACTAGGGTTATTCAAAAGTTTACTAGTTCAAGTTTTTATGAAATATGTTGGGATCTTTTGCTGAACAATAAAGAACTAGGTGAGGTGATTTTTTTTCAACTTTAACTTCCAAAGAGACCCATAGAATTTGTAGAGGACTTATTGTTCATCTGTTCTAGGGCTTTTATTTTTTAGGTGTCATATTGGCAGAAGCAAAGTAATAGGTATATACATAGTTTCAACACTTAAAATATTGGGGCCAGATATTCTAGCTATCTTGTGTGCTAATAACCATTTCAGATTCTGGAAACCTGTAAATGGAAAATAGAAATATAAGATTCATGTATTTAAGCTCTCCCTTTCCTCAAGAATCCTAAAAAATGGATCAGGAATAAGAATTTAAGAAATGTTGTAATTCAAATTCCAGGTATGGAAAGGAAGTTTTTTTTTTAAATGTGAAGGAACTGTAAATAGAGAAATTTGGTACATTTATAAAGGAAGATGAATGATTAAGAGTCTGAAGAAATAAAGAAATTATCTTGAGCAAGAACAAAGGGCAATTTCACTAAGTCATAACAGTTGTGTTTGCATTAATGCATTATCCAGAATTCGTTTATCTTACATAAACTCATTAATAGACACCTGAATCTTCTACTTAATTTTTCTGCCTTAGTTTTCTGGAAAATATAGTGACAGAAAAACTTAAGTTTTCATAGCTAGTTTAAAAATAAGTCTTTTAAAAATAAGCCTGTCATTCAACTCATTCCATCTTTAATCTGTCAGAAAAAATTTGTTTAAGATTTAAGGAAATACACAAAATTAACATAAAAAAATGCCAGCATTCCAGTATAAAAGAGTACAACCTTTCACCTGGGATAAGACTAAAGTATCATAAAAATATGTACCTTAAAATCTGGCCATGATCTTTCCTAGCATCCATAGCTTGCTATAGTGGGACAGATGTACCTGTGGAAACTGGATTTAGCTCGCCATCTGATTCCTGTTCCATAGGCAGATCTTTGAGGAGTTGCTACACTTTTCCATTTTCCCCCCTCCTATCGTCAATAAAGTCCAGCTTATTCTCTGAGGTGGACAGTTGATTTTAACAGCTTGTGGATAGATGTGCAGCCTTGCCTGGGACATGGCAAACCAACCGCTATCCTCAACTCCCTGCAGTGCCATTTCTTTTCCCTTTATCACACCCTACTAAAGAATGAGAGCTTTGGGAAGAGAGCATATCTGCCTTTGGCAGATGCATGCTTTCCCTTTGGATATGCCTGCAGAGTCTACAAAATCAATTGCTTGTGTCCTTGGATTTGGGATAGATTGCATTAAAGATGCTCTTACACAATGAAAATGTAACATTTTCTCTTTCTATAGTCATTCCCAGCCCCACCTATACCTTGCATTGGCCTTACCATCATTTTAAATAAGATGAAAAAGAAGACAATTTTGCTTGGGAGGTACCTAAGTCTCATGTGTTGGGAGTTCATAAATAGTGAGTTACTTGTGGGACCAAAATGAACAGGTTTATTTGAAGTTAAGCTCTTTTGAAGAACTCAAGAACAAAATTTTGCTTTTCTCTGGAGCTAGAGTATCTAGAAGATGATATTCATTCACAAGAGGAAAGAGAAATGGAACTTCTCTGTAGATATAGGCTGATTTGCTGCTGGAGAAAGAGACTTTAAAGTTAAAAACTCTGAAGCATTGTTGATATCCTGTCACAGGATAAATTAATTACTGTTAGTAGTGTGTCAATATTCTGTCCTTATTTGGTCATCTGAGAAAATAATAATATTTACTATAAATTAAAAAAATTATATGACCTACATATAGGAAATACTCATGTTCTAAAGAATTTGATTACTTGAAAAGTTAGATAATAAATGTAATTTCTCTAAAAAAGTGGAAAACTAATTTTTTAAACTGTATCATAAATCTTAGGATTTTATGCATTCTTTAGTTTAAAATCTCAACACCTACTAAAATAATGATTACATATTCAAAATACTATTATGTTTTGCTTTCTCTGAGTATTATAATAAGTTTCCTCACTAGTACTATGATCACAGCGATTGATAATCAGTTTACTATTGCTATCACAGGAACCAACCTTGTATGGTAGGGGGAAAAGAAAAACCTGCCTTATAGACACATACCCTACACTTCTTTCCTTTCCTGTAAGCCTCTCAGACCTTTTTGGTTTTCATTTCTTTGAGTTATTTTTCCTATTTCCTGCTTCCTGTTAATCTTGTTATCACTTAAGGATCTGGTGAATGATTGGCTACTCTTGGATTCTGCAGAGTTCTGGAAGATTCCTCCTTGCACTCCTAGGTGAAGGACACTGAGATACAAGGTAAACACTTGTTGGTCTATGGAGGCAATAGTCTGTGATCAAACTATTAAAATTGAATGGGTGAATTTTCAGATCATCTTCTAGAGACTGAGACTAGAAGAACATAAGATATTTAGATTTAAACTAACTGTTTAAACTCTGTGCAGAGTGTGCTCTATCTGAAACCATTCACCGCGTACCCACTGCTTATTCCTAAAACAGTATCCTGAATTGAAAGCAGTGTGTGACAAATTTTATGTTTGGAGGTTTAGATCTAAAGAGGAATAGACTTTATTTAAGAGGAGTATTTAGTGCTGGTAAAAACTATACTTACTAATGGAAACTTAAATCTTTACAAAAATATGCACAGTAGATATATATACTTCTACTTTTTTGTTGTATATTTTCCATACACAGCCGTTGTCGTTATATATGACCCATGAAAATGAGCAACTGTGAATATCAGTCACACATGTACTACTCCTTCTCCTACAATATCATTGTTATACAATCCCAGTCATAGTTTCTGTGAATTTTTTATCTCTTAGAACCAATATTAATAAAATGGGAAACATTTAGTATAGCTAGACAAGTGTATGACTTTAGTTCTGCCTTTCCTTGTAGATAACTGGGGCCAAAGTTTCCTCCTCAATCTTTTAGGAAAGATAACAAATTTTTTAGAGTTGAGGCTGTAATTGTACTCTACTTTTAATTTCAATTTTAGGTTATCTGTGAATTTGCAAGAAGGGATTTAATGTATTTTCCCCAACTTTTTTCTTGGTTCCTTCCCTGTATCCTTTAAACTTGGTGTGAAGTACACCTTCTAGGCATTTTCACCCTGATATTAGCTATGTTTGGTGCCTCCTTGTAAGTGATTACATAAAACACTTCTTGATTATTGTCGTTATATGATAGCTTCTTTTTGGGTAGTTTTTATTTCCCATTTGACTGTTCTCTAAAAAGTGTTCAGATCATGTCTCTTCTGCTCCCTATTGCATATCTAGAACTGAACTGTGTCTGATATTTGCTAATGACATAATTAACATTTGGTTAATAAATAATAAATGACTGAATGAATGATTTCCAGAACAGAATCCTTGGTATTGCTTGTTTACTTCTCATGTCTCTCTTGGGTAAGATTAACTTTGATATTTGATAAAAGTGTATCTCTCAGTTAAATCACGTAATGAGATTTCTGTCAGAGAATTGTTGGGTTAAATCACTGTTGTTTTAGAATAACATAAATGACTCTGGTAGTAGGAGGCTATGAAATTTAGACCTAATCAATAGATTATCTTCAGATGTTTTGGGTCTGTTAATCCAAAAATTTAGTTTATACAAACAGGAGCTATAGAATAGCTATAAATTAGAATAGTCAGTGTCAGTGAGAAAGATGGACTTGAGAGGGTAAAGCCAATAGATTGTTGAAGAAATCTGGATGGAAATGGGACCTATAACCATAAGCTGTCCCACTGTGACAATGAAGAATGAAAATATTTATTTAAAAAATCGACCTTATTACTGAATGTCCTGAGTTATGACACTAACTCAGGTGGTTAGGGACTAGGTCTCTGTAGTGCTTTGCTTTTTATGCAATTCAAAGGGAAGAGTTTGGCTTCATTTCCAAGCCAGCATGGTTCCTTAAATAGCTGAGTGTCTATCACCATTTCCATTAAATGCATGTATAATACCCTGCTGTATTTATATTCAAGTTAAAAATCAAGACATTTCTAACCAAGTATGATTTATTATTTTCAAAGACAATATTGATTTTTTAAAGTAGTTTTTATTTGAACTGTTTATGTTAATATACACATTCCTATTACTAGACCTCTCTGTCTAGATCTTTCCCTGTTTGGTGTGTAGTATATTAATTTTATTGTGCTGCTGTAACAAAATACCACATATTAGGTAGCTTAAAACAACTAAAATCTATTTTTCTCATACTTCCCTAGGGTAGAAGTCTGAAATAGTTTCAGCAGGGCTGTGTTCCTTCGGATACTCTTAGTAAAGTTCTTTTTGACCTCTCTCTCTCTCTCTCTCTCTCTCTCTCTCTCTCTCTCTCTTTCTCTCTTTCTCTCGCTTTTGGTTATGGCCATCATCACTCCTGTGTTCCTTGTCTTGCAAATGTACAACCTCAATCTCTGCCTCTGTCATCTGGTGGCATTCTCCCACTGTGTATCTGTCTCTGTGTTTAAATACCCCTCTTTGTATAAGAATACTGGATTAAGGGTCCATTATACGCTAATATGATCTCATTTTAACTAATTACATCTGCCATGACTCAGTAAGGGTAGTTCATTCTGAGATTCTACACAATCTATCTGGGGATACAACTTAACCTCTAACACTGTGTGTATGTTTGTGTGTATGTGTAGATATGCTAGCATATTTAAAGACGTCTGTCTTTCCAATTTTACTGGTATATTTTTTCCCTCCCTTCCTTTGCTAGTGTATTTTTCGACAACTGTTTATGTATACCATGTTCCTACAAAACATGGACAAACCAGGTCTGACAAGGCATTAAAATTTGGCTTAGCTGCTTTTCATGCTGCAAACCAATTGCTTGGCTACCTAGGTCTTTTCAGTCATAGCACATTGTCTCAAGTTGGAGTTTGTAATGCAACACTAATTTTAAAGGGTGATTCTGACTAGTGTATTCTTCTTGATCTTTTATTTCTTTATATTTTTTATGTCAGTCTCCCCACCCCTTTTCCTATCTAGATATATTTTCTTTCAGATTAGTTTGCTAATCTGTTCTGAGCTAATTTAATTGCTTTTTTTGATGGTGGGAGGCTAGTCAGTGTGGCCTTTTTTGAAAGCCAACTTATACTGACTTCTGCAGGTTCATAAATATTAATTATGTGTTACTATGCTTCTGTGCACTAAAACATTGTTGTGCAGACTGTACAAGAAAAACATTTTATAATTTCATACAGATCTGGAGTAGCAAGAAAATGTTGCAGTGACATTTGGGGGAGCATAATATCTAAATGTTAATATTTTACACTGCTTACTAAAAATAAGACTTTCTCTTCTTCTGATGCTAATATTCTCAGTTGCATGAGTGTTTTCTTTTTCAATTTGCACTTTATTCCTTATAGCTATTTTGTTCTTTTTAAGATGGTTATAAAAACAAGAATGATCTAGTGTTTTGAGTAAAAGAATTGGATTGTGTAGAGAGGAGTTGTTATTGAGTTTTCCTTATCCTTTTGATAAAAACTCCAAGTCAGAATAAAAAAAGACTTGAACACTTGCTTTCTTCTACACTGTGTGTGACCAAGCTATATGCTTAAGAAATGGATTGAACTTTCTTAGTAGCATCTCATAAAAAATTTACTTTGCTATAAATGTTTAAGGTTGTTGCAGCTGAAATCTTTTGCCTAGTGGGGAAAAATGAAGCTGTTTCCTGTTAAGTATTTTGTTGTCTCTTCTCTCTATTCTTTTATATATTAGGCAATGCAAACCCTCTTAACTTTGACACCATGGTGCTTAGATGAGCAAACTAAAGTTACATACAAGATTGAAGGGAGAAGTGAGGAAATGATTGAGATTTGAGATACCTTACTTTTATGAATGATATATACTTATTGTTGCTTTGTATTTCATATATTTTTTTCTGGAATGTTGATTTTAATTTCATCAGTAGCAGATGGTATACTGCTTTTATTTTTTAAGGGATTCAACCCAAAGACTTCTGTTGCTTAGTGTTACAATTAATTACAGAAATATCTTCGTTGATTGTTAGGCCAAAGCTGAAAGTAGAATTTTCTATAGTTCTTACTATTTTTAAAAAGGAAAAATGAAAACTAAAGAAAAAAAGATGACACTTAAGCAAACTACTTGGGACTTCTTTAATTACTGACAAAAATCTGCTGAGTTTGTCAGTTTGCAAATAACACCCCTTCTCTGATAGTTATCAGAATTGCCTATGTGTGTGTGTGTGGGGGGGTTGTTTGGGTATGTATGAAACAGAAAAATAGGAGGAAGGAGAATTAGAGAACAGAGTAAAATCCTTGAGATTAGCAACAGTAAGAGGGAGAACAGATGTTGAATTCAGAGAACTAATACATGCCAGGTTTGGTAAGAACTCTGCACTCTGGATATTATTCTGAGTAAGATGGGAAGTGTTTTGAACAGTACTTTATATACTTAAAGAACCCTGAGACAAGCTGTGATGGAACAAGAGTGGAAACATGAATTTGGAAACTATGGGAGAAGTTCAATTGCCATATACTGACTTGAACTACAGTGATACAGTGGAAGTGTTGACAAATGGTTAGTATCCCATTGGTTGTGGAATGTGAGAGAAAGGGAGGCATAATGAGTGACTTCAAGAATTTTGGCTTGAGCAACTGGAGGAATAGAGATTTCTTCAATAGAGAGGGGGATGTTTGGAAGGGGATCACAATTGGGGGAATTTCCTATATAACTCTTTCTCTTTTCTGCAGTCATACTGTTTTTCCATACTCTTATTAGAATGTAGTGGCATTTTCACACTTCAGGATTTTGCATTTGTTTTTTGTGCCAGAAAGGATTTTGTTGTAGATATCCACCTTGAGTGCTCCTCAGTTTTATCAGAATTTTATTCAGATGTTAATTTCTCAGAGAACCCATTCCACTCTCTTTTGGCCCTAACCACCTCTTTTTCTTACCACTAAAATATTTGTAGAATGCTTTTTTATATATGCAGATCCTATACTCAGTATTGTAAATTTCCTTACTGGACTATCAAGAAGATTTTTTGTCTATTTTATTTGTTGCTGTATCACCAACACCTGAAAGATTGCTTAGCATTATTTGTGTGACATCATCAATGAGTGTAAAAACAAGGCACAAAAATGTAAACCGTAAAGAAGAGGAATTTACTTGAAAGCATAATATTTATAAGATTTTATTTCCACAAGCAGATCTAATAAAGCATTCGAGAAAACTGATCGCAAAAAAGGAGGAGAAATATATATTTAAAGTACAAAGGATTAGCATCTACAATATTTAAGTATCTCTAAAATAAACAAAAAGTAATAAATAGCATACCAGCAACATATAGAAAAGACTATAACATATTCAGAGAATGTATGCTAGTGGCTAATAAACATAAACCTAAAAAGATGTTCAACATTAGTAATCAGGAAAATAAAAAGTAAATTCTGCTGAGATAGCTTAATATTAACAAATATCTAAAAATTGTGACAATAATAAATTT
The DNA here is from genome assembly GCA_004024945.1 of Uropsilus gracilis. Taxonomy (NCBI): domain Eukaryota; kingdom Metazoa; phylum Chordata; class Mammalia; order Eulipotyphla; family Talpidae; genus Uropsilus; species Uropsilus gracilis. The sequence goes on along the minus strand of PVHY01015792.1, from coordinate 21,352 downwards.
TTGACAGGATGAGATACATTGCTTTTGAGAATGTACAATCACTGCAGAAATAATTTGACATTAGCTATAAAATTTGGAGATACACATGTTTATAGATAACCAGTTGGTAAGTGGATAGTTAGATGGAGAGATATCAGATTGGAATATTTTAAGTCTTCACTTATAGTAGGTTCTTGGAATCCCACTTTAAGTGAAGCAGTGTATAGTGAAAACAGGTCCTATGGTAAGGTCATTTTATTCAGTGTTGGTGAGATTTGCTTTTTTTCTCATCAACATTATAACAATTGATATCGATGTTATTTTATGTAGTAGTACTCATTAACGTGGATGAATTTCAAAACCAAAACACTTGGGGACAAAAAACATTTGCCAATAATGTTTGTACAAATTATTACATATATATAAGTTCAAAATTCAGTAATATATTATGCTGAAATGTGTCTATATGTGTTAGGACTTTAGAGACTCTTTGGAAAAATGATTAATGATTAAAACAAATTCAGTGTAATAGTCTCCTAGGGAGGGAGGGAGATCTAATCTGGAAAGGCCATGCTACATACCTTAGGTATCTTTAAATGTTTTTTTTCTTTTTTCTATTTCTTAGAGTAAAGGTAGACCTATATTAGGTGATGGTGGAAAAATGATTTTTCTTTATGTTATACCTAAAGTATAGACAACTCTGTGGGGCTTGTTTTCTATAAAAGATAGTGCCTTCTTTGAAAACTGTTATCTGATCTGTTACTGGGTTACATCAAACTTCCCCCACCCCTGACTGCTATGGGGCTTCTGCTATCCAGCCTTGCATTAGTTAAGTTAGTGCTGGCTGCAGTGATGCTACAGCCCCTTCTTCCAGTCTCAGTAGAGGAACACAGTGAATGTTAATGCTGAATTAAACGAATTAAATAGATGCTGAAGTAAGGGGAAAGATGAGAGATCACCTATGGGCAGAAACTCATCTTTGAGTGATAATTAAGGTAGCCTGGATCCTTGTATAAACAAGTGACTTTTGGTCTCTGTGAGAAGAGGGGAAAAACAAAAACAAAAACATGATGCATTGCTTACCTGGGAGATATTTATGGACAAGGCCTGCATTTCCATCATAGTGTCATTGGCCAAAACTTAGCAACATACCCCTCCTAGCTGGTAATGAGACTGACAAATATTAACTACCTTGTGCAAAGGATAGTGGTAAGGTTTATGAGGAGGTAGTTAGTCAGTGTCTGCTGGATTTAATCGAATAAAGTCATCTGGTTAAATCTAAATAAAGTCAACTAAACTTCTTAAATATCCATTTATTTCCTCCTTATATACATTAAATCGTTCATGAAGGGAGTTGAACTAAAGTCTCACTGCTATATTAACTCAGAGAACAATCTCCAGGGGATGTATAATCCTCCCTGTTAGTATTCAGTGTGGCTTTTTACAGTCTTGCAACTCTTAAGTTCAAAGAAAAATTGTCTTCCACATTTTCTCTCACCCCCATTATACAGTGGACAAAGATGGATAGGGTGACTACAATAAAAAAGCCCATTTGAAAAAGGGAAAGTGAGAGACTAGGCATTCACTGGTACATGGCAAGAATAACATCCTGTGTGGGTATAGTTGGGTCTTCTTATCATCTGTGCCTTGGTTGTACACTTTCTATCTCTTGTATTTATATTTGTACTTATTGTATACTGCCCTGTCTTATAATATGAAGTGAGATAATGTATGCACTTTGACGTGAACATAGTAAAAGCTACACACTAGCTATCATCATTATTGTTATTATTGTATGTCAAAACAAGCTTAAATGCCAATTTTTGACAGTGTTGGCTGAAATTATGACTTAATGTGCTGACTAGTCATTGCTGAGATCTGAATCTGTATTAGATTTTCCCTTATCTATTGTTTGATGTGTGTGTGTGCACACTTAGGAAAATTATTGCTTAAAAAACACATTATCTTGTAAGCAAGATAGGATAAATATGGGGTGGACTTTAAGGGGCCTATGACTTGATCTTATTGGGTAATATTACTTTAAATTTCCACTTTTAAGCAGATACTTACTGTACCTATAGTACAAATTTGTACAATATTCACCATCTCAAATTAATAAAATTGCTAGAAAAAGCACCAAAAATTGTTCTTTATATGATTTCTAAACTTCAAGCTCTCAGAGGAACATTGTAGTTTTGTAAAATTGGCGCACTGCCTTGGAAAATGGCTTGGTTTGGGGGTTGAGGAATAGTAGACTGCTACATATACAGTACTAACCTCACATGTCCTCATTATGTGAACCTACAAATTAAATAGAAGACATGAACTAAGGTTTAAAAATTCTGAGAAAAGGGCTTTGGTTATTTTTTGTTATGATTCCAGGTTAGGGTCAACAGGCATGACACTCGATATAAAGTCACATAGGTAATCACAGTGCAGAGTAATATACCTGTGCAAGTGTTATTGGAGTCTGTATGATGTATGCTAGGCCTCTGCCCTGAGTCCCCTCACAGATATGAAGTATGTGAAGCCAGCTCTGTGTTGTTTTTCCTAACTCTGGTCTAGAATTAATGAAGATATCTTTATTGTATAGTATAATATCTATGGGTGGAGTCTGTGAAACACTCTGGCAGTCACTGTCCTAAGCATTTTATGGAATTTATTTCACCCTCTAATTAGTCCAACCACCTTTTCATAATTTCTGAGCTTCCCTAGCTAATCTACCTTGCCCAGTGTGAATCACAATGGTGTAGCTCTATCTTCCAAAATGAGATAACAGAGGCATTGGTTTTGTTTGTTCCCTGTCAGATCAGTTTTCTGGGGGATTTACCCATTTCTGTTGTCTTGAGGGATGAACTTCCCATGAAATTAATAAAATTTTAGTTTCAAGGTATCTTCTATGAACCGCCTCCAAGTCCATGGATTTTTAATATTGTATAAAGCGGTCCTGATTTTGCATGGTACTTTGTTAAGCAAAATTCATACACATTGCAGCTGTGTCTTGGCTATGAACAGCTGAATTATTCCATACAGTGGATACCTGTAGTATTCAGTTTTGACCTTTCCCTTTAAATCAAAGAGAAAAAAATTCTGTGCTTACTTACTTTTATTCATTGAGTAGTGTTCTAAATCAAGCTGACTTTCTGGCTACATGACATCATGGCTTAGCAAGTATTCTTTGGAATATTCTAAGTTCTATAAAAATTTGATACCTAAAGCAGTATATTACCTATAAGATAGATGTGAAGTGTCACAACAAAATTGAAAAGGGTCAGATTATCAAATCACTAACTTTATTAATTTTTTAACTAGTTGGCATATTGCAGAATTACTACTTAACTGACTTTCTAGAAATTAGGGAGATGCCATTGAAGAAAACTTTACCTTCAACTAGCTTATAGTTAAGAGAAAGGGTCACCTAAGTGCACAATCCTAATTCTATGTGATTTACTGTTAGAGCAGAGATGTGTAAAGGGAACTGAGCTGCTAGTGGTGGAGCAATGCTTGAAAGATGAATAATGAACCTTTTCCCCCCAAATACATGGACTAACCTGAGTCAACATGTTGATTGGAGGAAATCTTGTGAGTTCAAAGTGCTTTCTGTATTCAGTATGCTGAAGGACGGAATGTAGGAGTGATGGTGGGGTGTGGGAAACTCAGTAGTTCAGATGTGGGTGATGTGATTTGGGAATATAGTTACAAAGCTATGAAAACCATTCTATTGGATAAGTTAGGTGGTAGTAGGAGTTAGAAGAGAACATCCATATATTCCCTGTGCTGAGCCTGAGGTAACAATAAAACATGACTCTTCAGAAGTGTAAAAATATTTATTAGCATGATGGAAACATCATAGTCTTGAATATCAGACTTCCTGGCTAGAGTCCTGACTGTTATTTATTTGTAAATATTTTTAAATTATTTAAATAATTCATATATATATATATTTCACATTATTGTGATCCCTGGGGGTCACCTAACACCTCCCCTCTCTGGCTACTCCAGCTTATCCCCTCCCCCAGTTGTGTAATTTCCCTTGGTTGTTCATATATTAGTGAAACCATTTGGTTTCTGTCTTTTTCCTTCTGATGTGTTTCTGCCAATATGATTTCTTCTAGGTACATCCATGTTACCAAGAAATCATCAAATTTGTCATTTTTAATTGATGGGTAATATTCCATTGTGTATATATAACGATCGTTTTCACCCAGTCCTCTGTCTTGGGGCATTTGGGTTGTTTCCATGTCCTTGCAATTATAAATAGTGCTGCAATAAACATCTGAGTACAGGTGTCCCTTTGTACCCACAGTGAGGTCTCTTTTGGGTAGATTCCCAGAAGAGTGATTGCTGGGTCAAATAGTAGTTCCATTTTTATTAGTTTTAGGGTTTTCCACACTGCTTTCCATAGTGGCTGGACCAGTTTACATTCCCACCAGCAGTGTAATAGTGTTTCTTTTTCTCCACATCTATGCCAGCAATTGTTGTCTGTATTTTGGATGTGGGTCATTCTTACTGGTGTAAGGTGGTATCTCATTGTGGTTTTGATTTGCATTTCCCTGATTGCTAGTGAAGTTGAACAGTTTTTCTTATGCCTATTGGCCATTTGAACTTCCTCTTTGGAAAAGTGTCTTTTTAGATCTCCCTATTTTTTAACTGGGTTTTTTGCTTTGTTTTTATTAAGCTGTGTGAGTTCTTTGTGTCTCTTTGTTATCAGATCCTTATCACTTGTATGGAGGGCAAAAAATTTTTCCCACTTGGTTGGGATTTGTTTTGTTTTTTTTCTGTTGTCTCTTTTGTGGTACAGAAGCTTTTTAGTTCAATGTAGTCCCAGCTGTTTATGTTTTCCTTCATTTTTTTGCCGTCTATAGATGTGGACAAAAATGAATTTCTGAATTGTAACTCATGAAGGATTTTGCTCAGGTTTTCCTCTATGTATTTTAAGGTTTCAGGTCTTACATCCAAGTCTTTTATTCATTTTGAGTTAGTTTTTGTACATGGGGTGAGGGAGGTATCTTGGTTCATTTTTTTGCATGTCTTGGTCCAGTTTTCCCAACACCATTTATTGAAGAGGCTGTCCTGGTTCTGTTGTAAGTTTTTCACTTCTTTGTAAAAGATTAGTTGACTATATATGTGTGGCATTATTTCAGGGGATTCAGTTCTGTTCCATTGGTCTGATTGTTTTTGTATCAGTACCAAGCTGTTTTAATTACTATGGCTTGTAGTATAGTTTGAAGTCTGGAATAATAATAACTCCATTCTTTTTTCTGATCAGGAGGTTTTTCAATAATTGAGGTCTTTTGTTATTCCAAATGAATTTCTGTAATTTTTATTCTATCCCTTTGAAGAATGTTGTTGGAATTTTTATAGGGACCGCATTGAATCTGTATATTGCTTTTGGTAGGATGTTAATTCTTCCAATCCACGAGCAGGGAATGTCTTTCCATTTCGTTATGTCTTCTTCTATCTCTTTTAAAAGCATTTTGAAGTTCTCTTTGTATAGATCTTTCACGTGTTTTGTTAGGTTTATCCCCAGGATTTCATTTTTTTTTGGTGCAATGGTAAATGGGATGGTTTTTAAAATTTCTTCTTCTTCTTGGCTTTTTGTGTAAGGAAAGCTCCTGTCTTCTGTGTGTTGATTTTACTTTACTGAACTGGTTTATTGTTTCAAGAAGTTTTTTCTGTGGATTTTTGAATTCTCTACATAAAAATCATATCATCTGTATATAATGAGAACTTCAGTTCTTCTTTCCCTATTTTTACTCCTTTTATGTCTTTCTCTTTTCTTATTGCCCTTGCTAGAACTTCCAGTACAATATTAAAAAAGTAGTGGACAGAGTGGACACCCTTGCCTGGTTCCAGATCTTAATTGGAATGATTGTAGTTTTTCCTCATTTAAGATGATGTTTGCTGTAGGTTTGTCATAGATGGCTTTTATTATGTTTATATATGTTCCTTTTATCCCCAAATTTTCAAGAGCTTTTATCTTAAATGGGTGTTGAACTTAATCTAGTGCTTTCTCTGCATCTATTGATATGACCATATGGTTTGGTTTTGGTTTTCTCCTTGTTATGTGGTGGATTATATTAATTGATTTTTGGATGTTGAATCATCCCTGTGTCCCTGGGATAAATCCCACTTGGTCATAGTGAATAATGCTTTTTATGCATCATTGGATTCGATTTGCCAGGATTTTGTTTAAAATTTTTGCAGCCGTGTTCATTAGGGAAATTGATCTATAGTTTTCTTTCTTGGTGCTGTCTTTATTTGGTTTAGGTATGAGAGTGATGTTTGCTTCATACAATGTGTTTTGCAGTTTTCCTTCTTTGTCAATTTTTTGGAAAAGCTTTAGTAGTTCAGGCATTATTTCCTCTTTGAATGTCTGGGAGAATTCGTTTATGAAGCCATCTGGTCCTGGGCTTTTGTTTTTAAGTAGAGTTTTGAGGACTGCTTCAATTTTGCTGCTTGTGATTAGTTGGTTTAAGTTCTCTACTTCTTCTTTGTTTAGTTTTGGCTGGTTGTATCTTTCCAAGAATATGTCCATCTCATCCAGGTTGTTGTATTTTTTTTTGCGTACAGATATTCATAGTAATCTCTGGTTATCCTTTGGATTTCTGATATATCTGTTGTAATTTCTCCTCTTTCATTTGTAACCCTGCTTATTTGAGTGTTCTATCTTCATTTCTTTATGAGGTTTGCAAGGGGTTTATCAATTTTATTTTTCAAACAACCAACTTTTGGTTTTGTTGATTTTCTCGATAATCTTTTTGTTATCTAGATTGTTAATTTCTGTTTTAATTTTTATTATATATTGTCTTCTGCTGGGTTTGGGGTTTTTTTTTTGTTGTTGTTGGAAGATTAGGTTATTTCTTTGGTTGTTTTCTTGCTTTTTGATATGAGCCTGTACTGCTATGAACTTTCCTCTTAAAAATGCTTTTGCTGAGTCCCCGACATTTTGGAATGTTGTGTCTTCTTTGGTCATTTGTTTCAAAAGTTTTAATTTCTTCTTTAATTTCCTCAGTTACCCAGTCTTTATTTAGTAACATGTTATTCAGTCTCCATGTATTGGGCATTCTTCTTGCTTTCTTTTCATTGTTGATTTCTAGTTTGATGCCTTTATTGTTGAAGAAAAACGTTGGTAATATTTTAATCTTTCTATATCTGTTAATGTTTGCCTTATGTCCTAATATGTGGTCGATTTTTGAAAATGATTCATGTGCATTTGAAAAGAATGTGTATTCCTTTCTTTGGGAGTGCAGTGTTCTGTGACTATTAGGTCCATATGGTCTAGATCTTTTGTGTCATTGTTTATTTAGTATTTGTCTTGAGATCTGTCCTTTGGTGAGAGTGGTGTGTTATACCACATGTATATTTTTGCCTATGTCTGTTTTCAGTCTGTTAGTAGTTGTTTGATGAATTTTGGTGCTCCCTCATTTGGTGAGTATATGTTAATAATTGTGATGTCTTTGTTATGTATTGACCCTTTTACCAATATAGAGTATCCTTCTTTATCCCTTATCACCTTTTTTAGTTTAAAGTCTGCTTTATCTGCTATTAGTATGGGACTCCTGCTTTCTTCTGGGGGCTGTTTGCTTGCAGAACTTTTTTCCAGCCCTTTACTTTTAGTCTGTGCTTATCTTTTGTGTTTAAGTGTGTTTCCTGCAGGCAGCAGAATGTTGGGTTTTGATTTTTGATTCTCTCTACTACTTTGTGTATTTTGATTGCTGAACTTAGACCATTGACATTTAGGGTGATGATTGATACTTGCTGTTCTGGTGTTGACTTTTAGAGGGTTATTTTGAGGTTAGGGTTTCCTTTTTTTTCTTTCTATTACTGATATTTAAGATTCTGAAGTCAGTTTGTTGGTTGTCATTTTGAGGTTCTGGTTAGCCCCCTTGTTTTGATCTTTTTGTTTATTCTTCTGTTGGTTTTAATTTTAGGGCTTCTTGCAAGATTTCTGGAGTGGTATTACAGTGGTAGTGAATTTATGGAGGCTTTGCTTGTCTGAGGAGGTTTTTATTCTTCTTTTGTAGAGGAAAGAAAGCTTTGCAGGGTAGAGTAATCTTGGCTGGCATTTTTGTCTTGGAGTTTTTTGAAGATATGACTCCATGCTCTCCTTGCTTAGAGTGTTGCTTCAGAGAAGTCTGAGGTCGGTGTAACAGGTTTTCCTTTGTATGTTATGTTTCTTTTCTCTAGCCCATTTCATTATTTTTTCCTTATCCTGGGCTCTTGAGAGTTTTACAATGATGTGTCTTGCTGTGGTTTTTCTTTTGTTGATGTAGTTTGGTGTTCTTTTGGCTTCCTGGTTGTCAAATTTCATTTCTTTCTTCAGGATTGTGAAGTTTTCCTCTATTATTTCTTTAAATAGCCTTTCAGTACCCATATGTCTCTCTTCTCCTTCTGGGACTCCCATAATTCTTGTTTCCTTTCTTTAAGGAATCGGACAGATCTCTGAGTTTTTCTTCTATTTTCTTACATTGTGTCTCTTTTACTCTTCCTTTTTCTTCTTGATTTCGTTGTCCTCAAGGGTACTTATTTGTTCTTCAATTTCATCCAGTCTGCTTTCGTAACTTTTTCCTGTGTTTTTGAGCTTTTCTGTTGCACCCCTTCGATCTTCAATTTCTTCTGATTCTTATTTAGGTATCAATTTTATTAGTAAATTCTTCAATTATTTTACTTTGTTGACGTTTTCTTTCTTAATTTTTTCCATTTTTTCTTCTAATTTGTTCAGTTTCTCTGCCATATTCACTTATTTTTCTTTGCATTTTTCTAATTCTTCTCTTAGCTCTTTGTATGCTTGTAAGATGGGTAGGTTCAGTTCCTTGTATGGGAATTGGCACATTTCTTTCAATGTTATATTTGTTGGTTTTTGGAATTTGTTTTTCCTCCAATGGTGTATTGGTTTCTGTGGGGTTTGCCAGGGTGTTTGCCTTTTTTCTCTTTCCCATACTTTGCTTTTACACTTCCTCCACATATTGAGCGGCTATGGCTCTAGTATTGGCTGGCATGATGATTGGAGTCTTCTAGTAGTTTGTAGTTGATTCTGTCTTTGTGTCTATGTAGCTGAGGTGAGTAATTTTTTCGTTTCCTTTGGTTGATTTGGGTGTGCAGTTCCTTTTCCCTGAGTATGTGTGATAGATGGATGTGGTTACTATGGTATACTTTGTCTTCTTTTCTCATAATTTTTTTGCCTTTTAGGCTGGTGAGACAACATATCAATTCTGCATTCCCCTAAGAGGGGCTCTGGTTAGTAGGTGCTATAGAGCTTCTTCTGTGGTTCTTTTTGGAGAAGGTGTATAGGTATCTTTTGTTGTTGTTCTTTTAGTTTTTAGTCTTTTAGTTTTAGAAAACGCTTTCTAGTCTTCATGTTCATTCAAGCATAAATGTTTCTTTATCAATTAATATTTCCTGAAAGCATCTGTACTATATTATATATAAGTATATATATATATATATATATATATATATGCTATATCTTTTTTCTCCTCATTATTGTTTTTTTTTTTTCCCTGCTGAAGATTACACTCTTTTGGTAGGTAAAGGTGCTTGAGTAATCTCAGAATTATTTTTTTCCCTACTCATGTATTTTATTTTTTAAGTAAAGTTTGACATGTTGTTTTTATTGGATTTCCTTTTTTAAGTTATCTATTGGATTAATAGAGACGTCATTGGAATACTGGTTTTTGTTTGTTTAAGACAGACCTAGGGAATATATTTTGTATAAAATACATATGTAAGCTTAAAATAAATTTGCCTTGGGTTTTAGGGTTTATATATATATCCTAGACTTCTCAGCTATTGGTGTATGATTCCTCTGTTTTCTGCCAATATCTTGGAATCCTCTTCATCCAAAAGATGACTGGTTTCTGGGGCAGTCAAGGCAAAGATTACCCAGTTTTCCTTGGTTGAATTTGTTTAATAACTTTAATACTGTGTACTTGTAATTCTTTACAATGTCAACGTTCACCCAATTTTTGTTGTTTATTTCAAATCTTGCATAAAATTGGCTACCCTTCTACATAATTAGCAATATTATAAGCAATAAGTTGCTTTCCTACTATTTTAGTTTATGCTCTGTCAACATTTTTTCATACTGAAAAGATTAATCTCAGCTTATAAGTGACTTTCTTTCAAACTTCATTTGTAATAAAAACAAATATCTTTACAGTGCATATTATGTGGTATTATTTAAACATTTGATATAATTAGCTCATTTAATTCTCATAACATCCCTGTGGGTATATGAATTGTACCCATTTAATGGATGAGGGCATTGAGGTATAGACGTTAGGCATCTCCTTCATCCTAACACAGAAGTGATGGAGTCAGTGTTTGAGTGCCATCGTGCCCTTCTCTTGAATCTGTGACTTTAATTATTTCATGCATTACCTATATTAGTTAGCTTCTTGATCTTATTTGGAATTTATAATACGTATAACTATACATAAACAACCACAGATTTTTGTTTTTTTATTTTTAATATTGTAGCTGACCTTGAGCAGTAACATTTTTAGCCCCAGACCTACATCCTGAAATAGGAGATCATATGAAAAGAAAATAGAATAAAGGCACTTTTATCTAATGTAGGACCAACCCAAGGCAAACTTGTGTAATAGGTGAAGTATATCTTTGGCATTTTCACCTATCTTTCTCACTTTTTGGCACTCCTCTTTTTTATTTTTTCACTTTCATCTATTTTTTTGGTCCACTTTAAGTATCTCTCGTCTGTCCCATCCCTGAGAGTGTTCCAAGCTGTCAGTGTTGTGAACAAAATATATATTAAGTGGAAAGTAACCTACCCATTGCTGAGCCTCTCACTCTTCTTATCAGAATCATCTAAGAACAGTATTCTGAAATGCAAATATTTTTGCATAATGATGCTGATTGCAATTTTCTTTTCAATAATAAGAAATTGAAAACTACTTAAATATGGAACATTGGATAAAATGGTTAATTGTGGAAAATGCATGCAATGTAATCTTATATAGCTACTAAAAACTATGTTTATGAAGACTCTTAATGAAAGAGAAAATTCCTAACTTTAAATGTTTGATACTAATAACAACTGAAAGGGGAAATTCTATACTTCAAAGTACATTTTAAGTCAATGTTACTGCAATAAAAAGAAATGAAATTTTAAAGAGAATATTTAAGGTAAAAGCAACCTAGAAAAATACATATAAAAATATAAAAAGTAAATATTTATAGATTGGGATAGTGGGATTAAAAAGTGGCAAATGATAGTTTCCTGAAGTATTTATTTAGAAGTGAAAAATAAGTAAATGTACAAATAAAACATCCTCATTCAAAACAAATTGCCTGATTTCTTCTTAATCCTCCTATGTTGAAGAAGATTTTAAAAATAATAATAACTTACAAAACCAAAAATATCTTTAATTAGTAGGGTTCTAATCAACACATGAAAATGATCGGTGCATGGGTGGTTCAGTGGTAGAATTCTCAACACATAAAAATGACTATAAGGTTGAGGAAGTATATAGAAGAATATATAGAAACAATTTAACTGCAAATTGATTTATTAAAGGTAGTCCACAAATTTTTCTTGTTTTTCAAAACTTTTATTCTTAAATTTTTATTTTTCTTTTTTGCTTTTGACTTTTCTGTTTACTTTGTTTGCTTTATATATATATTTTAACAGTGGAAGCAAGAAATTATAGGTTGTTTAGGCATAGGTGTGAAGATACGTGATGGATGAATATCTATCTGATATAATTTGGTGCTTACAAATAAGGGATTGGTTATGCTTATACTCTTTACAGGCAATAGTTAAGAAACTATTTATTGGTGGGAGGAAGTCAAAACAACAGTATTGGAATTTTATATTTCCCTCTGCATAATGCAAGAACAAGACATATATGAACTATTACTCTGGGATTACTCCTCAACTCATGTATTGTTTTCTACCTCACTTCTACTCATCTCTTCCTGGAAGATATATTTCATTTTAAAATTTTTCCCTTCTTCAGAAGTAGCTGTTTACTTTCCTGAGCCAGAGAATAGAAGAACACGGTCACTTTTATTTCAAATAATGTTCCCCAGGGGATAAAATCCCATCTTTTGGATGTTCAGTAATTACAAGAAAAGGAGAAATAAAATTAGTAGGGTTGTGGAACCATGTTCCCAATTTTCAGTGTTCTCTGGATCAACCTCATCTGTGAATTGCTCCTATACATAACTATGCTTAGAAAGGAGGTTCTATAAAAAGCAGGGACTATCATACTATCAGTGGAATTGTTATTATTATGGCACAGGTTACCACATGTACATATGGATTTTTTTCAATACAAATAAGCAAGTTCAGAATTGAATGTCTGATTATGTCAAGTACTGTTACATACACATGTACTCTTTAATTTTCTATTTAGGATGATGATGTGTAAAAAATAGAACTAAATGATGAGAAAATATAAACCTCAAGTACATTTAAAAGTAGAAGTGATCAATAAAGAGAGCTGACATCCTGCCATCACCTGTCAGTATACCCAGAATTTTCTCTTATTAAGAATAAATTGCTATATAGATTAGGATTATTATAGCAAACCACAAGTGACTATCTAAAATTTTTATGCTTAAATGAATGCTGTCCTATTAAACAAGCGTTGCCTAAAATTATTCTTTTCCTTGCTCATTCAGTGGTACTTGCTGATAGGGGGCTTGACCCTTCCTGGATTTCTTCTAGTTGAGCAGTATTTATTGTTTTCTCCCTCTCTTGTTCCCTGAGTGCTTACATAACTTGACTATCTCTCAGAACAATTTGAAAATATGAACCTCAGATCACTCAAATTTATGTGTTCTATTAGAACTGGCATAATTAAAGGGGAATTCATTGAATAATTATGACCTCCAGATTACTAATCAAATTATTTGCCTATAGAGTTACAAAGGAAGCTGCAAAGAGTTACAAAGAAAGGGAGTTTTTGTTCCAACTCCCCACATATAGTTTGCAGCAACAATATCCTGAGTTCCACAGGATCTTGTGGATAAAGGGGAATTACAATTGGAAAAATAATATTTTTAGAATGCTTACTATAGGCAAACATTTTAAAACAATCTATAGAATATAGTTCTCTTTCAAAACTGTGCCAATTGGTTCTCTACAGGTTACATTTGAAAAAAGCTGAAATTCATAACATTTTAAATAATTATTCACAAATCTAGGCCTTGTGTTGGTGGGTGATGAAAAGTTACATTGTACAAATGACCACTGTATTATAAATTAAAGGATGAATATAACTTAACTGAGTAGAGGAGGGAGTAGCACTTGCAAAGAACCTGCAGTAAGGAGATTAAAAATAAGACTAGTGTTGCTGAAGGATAATGTGTGGGTTAGTACCACATAACAGAATGAGAACGTGAGTAGGGGTAGGGTACATGGGGAAGGTGCATTACTGATATTTTAAAGGGATTTCTCTTCCTCCTAAGAGCATTGGGCAACCTTGAGAAATCTGAGTTTTAATATAAACAGATGTGCTTTTTCAGTACATTGTTATGGTTGACACAAACTGAGGTCAGTAAATTGGATGAAACACAATATTGGCTTAGATGGGTTGGTGCAGGTAGAGATGGATAGATGTAGATAGTTTAGAGGTGAGTAGAATTAATTAATAAAATGTATTGATAGGAAGATAATTAAAAGCTAAGGAAGATGAAAATGGAAGGTGCCCCAGAGCTCTGCACTGCATGACAAGATGGATGTTGCTACTACTTATAGAGATAGGAAACACCAGACCTGGCTTTAAGAATTTTGCTGTATATTTTTTGATGTGTTTGTTTTTTTAGACTTATGCTCATCATACCTATGAATCTTATAAAACCATTTAAGTGTATGAATCTGAATTCTAGAAGAGAAATACAGGTCCACAAATTTGAGGATGGGCATGATGAGATCATTTAGAGTGAAATACCACAACACTAAAGAGCTATATTAACATAGTCTGCAAGGATGAACAAAAAGAGTAGGATAGGAGGAAAATGAGATTAATGTTTTATTGAATGCAAGGATATTGTTTCAAAATAGAGGGAATGGTAAGTAGTTCAAGTGCTTTTGAAATTTAACTGAGATAAAAAAATGTTTTGCTGATTTTCAGTGATATGGAAATTGTGGGTGATTCTACTAAGGATAAATTCAAGGATGTGATTGGAATGGAAAGGGGTCAAAGGATAAAAGTGGGATGAAAATATAGAGAAGTCTAGATGGTTCAAGTGAAGGAGAGAAAGCAATATAGGGGAGTGAATTTTGGAAGTTGGTCAGGGTGGGAGCAAAAATTAATGAAATAAAGGAAGAAGGACTAGGGCAGAAGGACAGTGGAAGAACCTGATACAAAAGAATGTGTGGCATGCTTAAAGAAGAGCAACATGGGCGGTAGCTGCCACTGAATGAGAAAAGGTGTTAGACTTTACATTTTCTTTTGCATGTGATAAGAATGTAATAAAAATTTTGAATGAAAAAGTGACCTAATTAATTTTATATTCTCTCTGGATTATGCTAATATTTTGCCTTGCAGAGAATAAACTGTAAAGAGGCATGGGTGAAAGAACAGGGGGCTTGGGATCAGTTAGAAGACTGTTCAGACAATGGGAAGCTGGTATTTATGTAGAATTTACTGTATGCCAGATATCTGTAGTCTAGGGAAGAGGACTCAGTAAATTGGGTTTGAATAAGGGAGAATTGGTAAAACTCAGGATATAATTTGCTGATGGACTGAATCTGAGTATGAGAGAAAGACGTGAATTAGCGTGATTTCAAAGCTTTTCACTTGAGCAGTAAGGTATTGGGATTGGTGTTGGGAGCACTGGAGAGGGAGCAGATTTGAAGAGAAAGAGCAGCAAGGGTTAAATTCTAGCATTATGAAAGGGATAATTTTTATTTATAGAACTCTTCTGAGAATATATAAAATAATGGAGAGTAAGGGCTTTGCAGAAAATAGTAAGCACCAAGTAATTGTTGTTATTTTTCTTGGAGTGGACAGTATTAAAAAAAGTAGTATCCTGATTTGGTAGGTACATGAACTGTCTTTTATTCTTGGCTTTGTCATTCACTTGCTCTGCAAATTTAAGAAATCAATTTTTCTTCAATGCTAATTTCTATACTGCTCAAGTTTTCCAAAGGCAGCACCTGATGAGGAAGTAAAGTATGAGGATTAAAGTATCTATAAGATCGAATTTAGTTGTAACAGTCTAGGATCTACGAAATGACTGGTTCATGATGTATACCTTCACTTTATTGATAATGCTATTTTCCTTTAATAAGCAAGTCACATTTAAAAGCACAGTCTAATATTTATAAATATTGTGAAATATTTTAGGCTGTTGGAGAGCATTAATTATATTTAAGGAAAAAAAGGTAAAAAATATCTCATTATAAAATCTTTGTTAAAAAATATCTTGCTAGAGGGGAGGAAATACAGTGGTAATTACCCCTCCCATCCCCATCTTCACTCCCTTCATACCCCCTATCTCCCACCAAATATATATCTACTATTTTGAAACTAGATCTTTGATCTCTATTGTAAGTTTTTAGAAAGTTAAACACAAACTTCAAGGGCTGTCAAGAGGAGTGCCTGGGGAGATTTGAGATTTAATTACTTCTTTTAAAAAGTAAACTTCAGTCAATTAGGGAGCCATGGTTTGTCTTCTATTATTAGATTAACTGAATCATGCAATAAAATATCAGTGGAGACTGCAATACTCACTTGGACAGGCATTGCTCTTTTAATTATTTATAGTGCCAAACCTATCCAACCAATCACTATCATAAGTGTAATACAAAGAAGAAACTAAAAAGCTATGCTACCTCTGGTACCTTAGGACTTATGTTTTTTTGTTCTTGTGCTCTCCCTCTCTCAAGGTTTCATCCATAGAATATTGCAGTACATCAAAATTAAGATTTTTAGAATCTTAATTATTAGTGCATCCATTGGTTCTGGCGACTAGGTATGAAGGATATGAAGGATATGAAGGATTAGAGAGTACTTGCTAAAGAGAGTTTGCACTGAAACACATCACTGTCGACGCATGTATTTCTTTTTTAGCAATTTAAAAATGTTAAATTTATGTTTTTAACATTACATTTTTATAACCACTGGAGGCAACATTTCTAGTGTGAAAATAGACAGTTGGGAAGGATTAAATTTTCCCTTGAGTGATGTTAACCTGCTACTGTTGCTAATGACACTCTTTACATAGTGCTGAAAGATCCTGAGGATGAAATCTTATGGTATCACAGTGGGACACTGTTGATACATAGATATGTCCTCACTCCTAATCTCTAGAAAGATACTCGATATATTACTGCCATTCCGTCCAACTCAGTGAAGCTACCATACAAAGGATTTTAGTGGCCTCAAATAACAAGCACTGTAATCATAGGAACAGGTGCAGGTGACTTTATCCATTCAAATGGAAAAGATGAAGACACTAGAAAGTTATAAAAGTATCTATTTTGGTGCTATGTTGACTTGATAATAATGAAAAAATAATCCTACTATTTTTATTGAATACTTTATTGAATGTGTCTGCTATTGTGTAGACTGGGAAATGGGCTGATTTTGTTTCCCTTATCCACCTACACAGGTATTTAGGCACAGGGTGAGTTCCTTCCCAGAGTATCAATTCCCACTCTGAATTTCATAGGTCCTGTCAGGTTTGTAGTTTCTGCCATCTAGCTCTGCCTCCTTTTCCTCAAGACCTGTGACTCTGGGTAGGACCTGTCCTGAGGAGGTCAGACCCCCTCTGGAATTCTGTCAACTTAATGGTTGGTTTTAGCTTGCTTCTCCACAGCAGGGAAGAATGTCTGTGTGGTCTTATCTGAACAATTTTCTTTCTGAACTATGTTCTTTCTTGTGTTGCACAGTAGCCCTGAGCTTTAAAAAGACATATCTGTGATCTCAGTCTAATCATGCAAACGTTATGACTTCCTACTTATCCTCTTTGCATACCATTGAAGAAGGTAATTCGTAGTACAGAACCTCGACAGTGAGATTGTAGTTTATTTATTCAAGGGTGATATTCATGCCCACATTCTGTTCACCGTACCATGCTGTGGTATGTTCATCCTATCGTACTTTGCTCGTTCTGAATTCCAGCTGTCTTGTTTGAATGACTACCAGGTGTTCACATTTCACTCATATTGTATTCCTTGAGCAAGTGAATGATATGTTTCTTGAACCTCACTATTTTCAGAAAATGTTATATTTAACCATGCCTGGGGCTTAATGAATCCCTGCTCTATTTCCTAGGGATTTGTGTATAATTGGTTAATATAACTGATGACACATTTGACAAATTGTAATGGCCCCTATCTGGGTCATGGGATTCCGCTGCACTGCAGTGTAATTCACTTTCTCCCAGGGGTATCTGCTGCTGTGAAAGAGAGGGAATTCCTACCCTGTTTCTTTTCTACCACTCCAGTTGTAGTCCTGCAGTGTGAAAAGATAACCACTCAGATTCCTGAAGCCTTTGTTCACAAAGTATGATTTTAGTTGTTCATTTGATACCAGGAAAGCCTTTTCCTATCGAACAAGGACAGTACCTGGTGGTTAGGAAGGCTAAGAGGAAAAGAAGATCTTGTTGGACAAAAGTAGCTTAAGGGGTAAGCGTAAATCATTGATTTCACCACTGAGTTTGTAAATAGCTCTTTGTTTGCACTGCTAGAAATCTAAACCTATGCACAACAGAATTTATATAGCACAAGCTGCAGCGTCTTGTAGGAATAGTAATAGCTTCGGTCCCCTGCTTTCCTTCAGATTTGTGATATTGTGATGAGGCGGCTGAAGTCTCGATTGAAGTCTCACATTTCCTATGAAGTTAATCATTCTTTTATATCATTATTCATTACAAATGTACGACTGATTGTCCCTAAAAAAGTATCTCTGAAGATACACACATAGAACCCTATCCATTATTTATACATCTTTGTGAAATATATAACACGATTTTCCTGAGTTGATGTGTATAAAACAGGTCTATTAATAGAGGAGAAAAGAGAAGGTAGAGGTGTGCTGATTGAGAAGTCCTTGAAGCAACCTCCTGAGTGCAGGTGTTTCCCCAAATTTGACCCTGTGGACTGAGTGAGGGCAGTGTTAGATGTAAACACTGTACAGTGTGAAGAGCTTAGAACTACGTGTGTGGGAGTGATAGTAAATTTCTTAATATTAATCCTGCCTCCTTTCAAACTGAGACCAAAGAATACTAAAACCCATTATCCTTACATCATCTTTATATTTGAGCCTCTTCAGGTTAACTTTATGGTTTTTCTTATTTTCCCTTTGCCACTATTAAAAGCAGTAAGAGCATTAATAAAAAATGTTACTGCTTCAAAAATGCCAATATGTGTTACTTGTTTGGCTTATGCTCACTGTATGTAAAAGTTTCTGAAGATGAACCGCTATGCTTTGATGAGTCCTCTGAGCTTTGTTGCTTTTTTGTACCTTAGAAATTTATTTCCATTTCAATTCTAAGCAGTCATCTTCTTTAAGGGAACACTGAGCTTTCAGTAGGACCAGAGTCTCAGTAATGCATTTGCTGAACCACTGAGGACAAGGTCCCAGTCACATTCTAAGGTACCATTACCATTCAGTATCACCATTCTCTGCATCTTCCAAGTTATGACATTGGGTTTAAACAGGAGCAAGTAAAGCCATATTTCTGGGACATGATTTGAGCTCTTTTAAATTGGTAATATTTTCAGTCTGTTTGAACACTGGAAATTCATTCTCTCACATGCTTTCTGCCAAATATACTGCTTCTTAGTAGTAAAAGATAAAGATAAGGAGTGTTTAAGAAAATAACAGCAAACAGTTGTTGCTTTAAGCTCATCATTGCCAGCTCTGTTTTAAGCCTAGTATAGAAGGAGGCTGAAATTTAACATCCATCATTTTGTTTGGAGTTACTCTTGCTTTTTGCAAATCTTGCTCTCAGTTCTTATATTGTTTCACAATTTGTCACATTGACTAAAAAACAACTGCACTAAATTAGGACATTTGTTTTATATTCCACTGTGCTACATTCTAAAATAAAATGATCATTTGTGCTGAAGATGATTTTAGAAAAGTGAGTAATATACAGTTTCTTCGGTCTTCTTGTGAACAACTTAGAAAAATGTCAGAGCAAGATTCATAAACTCAAATTTGAAATTTTTCATGAAGTGAAGGTTTGCAGAACCCTTACTGACTCACGCTTTTCTCAGTTTCTGCCTGGTAAGAGGACACTGGAATAGGGGCTTGCGGAAGTCTAAATGGTTAAGTGTCATATGTTATCAACACATGATGCCTTAAAATTTTTGGTACTAATTATTTAATTTGCATACAATAAAATACAGCTTTAAAGTATTCAATAAGTTTTGATAGATGTATACACTTATGAGCATTCCCTTTAAGATGTGGATCAATTTCATCATTCCAGGAAATTCCTCACTTTAGTGTTTCTTGTATATCTCTCACAGAGGCAACCACTGGGTTCTGTTACTATTGTTCAGGGTAGCCTGCTCTTGAATTTCATGTAAGTGAAATTATACAGTAGTTGCTGTTCTGTGCCTAGATTCTTTAGCTCAACATAGGGTTTTGAGATTAGTCTAAACTGTTGTATGTGTGACATTGTGTTTTATGATATGGCTGTATCACACAGTGCATATTGTGTTCTTTTCAGTTTTGGAATACTATGAGTGAAAGAGAAAGTTCTGTGAACATTCACATACATTTTTTTGTCAATCTATTTTTTAGCTTTTCCTGAAAAACTGAATGACAACCTTCCATGTAGCTCCTATGAAATTCCTGTTGAATTAATGAAAACAAATGCACACTTGATAGACAAAGTCAGAAAATTATGATGTGTTCTTTTGTGGTAGATAGACTATGGTAACAGTGTCTGAAGGGGGAATATTATACTTCTCTTCTGGAAATGATGATGTAAAATTTAGCATTTAAACATTTAAACTAGAATATTTAAAAGAAAGATGTTACATCTCATATTTTTCAGATGTTATTTCTGATATAAACTGTTCAACTCATTGTTAGATTACTTTAAATCTATAATTTGGAAAACATGCAAACTGTCCTTCTGTTTAATTTTTTGCTGTTTTACCTCCAGCAGTACTTCAGCTTTCATCAAGTTGAGGTTTCTTTGGTTAGCTATTCAACTTCTTATTTGAATGGAGGATTACTGATCACTAAATTGCCATTTGCTGTCATCCTGTGCTTGGAGCAGGATAGGATACCTTATATGTGCTTATTTCTCTTTGCAAAAGTATCTTTCTTTGCCCTAAATGGTCATCTTATATCGAATGGCGTATTTCCATCCTTTCAGGAAGTTCATTTCTTGCTCTCAAGGATCAAGAAAGGATATTCCATACATTTCTTCAAGCACTTACTAGATTTGTATCATAAATGGAGAAAGTAGCAGGTCATGCTTTTTTTATTTTAGCCTTGCTTTAATTCGGAATTTTCCTTAAGATGAAAAGAAAAGAAAAAGAGGAAGCCTCACTGGTTCTCAAAGGCTTCATTGAAGGCTTTGAGCCCTGACTTAGTTTAGAGAGCCTAAGAACAGATCTTTTGATCAAAGCAGTTGATTTCTTTTACTTGATCAAATTGCAAAGATTTTACTAGTTGATACTTTGTTAAAATTGAGGCAGAATATTTAATTATCAAGTACTCCATTCTGAGTACACTGGAATTTTGAATTCTGTATCAGAAAAATTTTGGATTTTCTCTTGATTGTGTGTGTATGTGAGTGTGTGCGTGCATGTGTGTTTTAAGGTACGTGTCACACCTGTGTTTATCTTCTTGGCTTAACATAGACCACTGAAAATTCTCCACTTTCGATATATCTAAGATCCTCATGTTTGTGTAATGTCATCATATAAGTGGTAATAAATAAAAGAATATGTACAATTCAAGTAAGACATCAGTAATCTTAAACTTAAATAAAATTATTATATTATTCATGATAAAAACCCTGGAAAAAATTGGTATAAAAGGAACATACCTAAACATAATAAAAGCTATATACGACAGACCCACAGCAAATATCATCCTCAATGGGGAAAAACTGAAACCATTCCAATTAAAGTCCGGAACCAGGCAAGGATGTCCACTCTCTCCACTCCTTTTCAACATATTTCTGGAAGTCCTAGCTAGGGCAATAAGAGAAGAGAAAGATATAAAGGGAATCCGAATAGGGAACGAAGAAATAAAGTTATCATTATACGCGGATGATATGATTCTCTATGTAGAGAACCCAGAAAAATCAACAGAAAAACTGATTGAAATAATAAACCGATTTGGTAAGGTAGCTGGATACAAAATCAACACGCAAAAATCAACAGCATTCATATATGCAAAGAGTCAGTCAGAAGAAGAAGAAA
>PVHY01015791.1:17194-35641 GCA_004024945.1 Uropsilus gracilis | reverse complement strand
AGGAAGGAAGGAAGGAAGGAAGGAAGGAAGGAAGGAAGGAAGGAAGGAAGGAAGGAAGGACAAAACCAAATAAACAAACATTTGAAAGCTGTCAATTGAAATCTGAAGTACAACGGGTAGGAGACCAGGGGACAAGAAATCCAATGCCCTATGTAAGAGAATTTCAGAGCTTTCATGGAGGTATGCCATGGTAACACTTACAGAGGTTTAATTCTATACCCCTGAAACATGCAATGTTGTACAACAACAGCCCGATAAATATAGGTAAAAACAAAGAAGTTCCACAAATTATGGTCCTGCTAATATTTTGATGTTGCTCTACTACCTTCTAGAACTGTGGGAAATAATGTTCTGTAGTTTTAAAAGCTTAAATTGGTGTATTGAAAGGAATCAAGTCCAGGGAAACCACAATTGATCTGATTGGTGGGTCTTCAACCACACCTTTATGAATGCAGAACATGAGACTAGACAGACACTAAGGGAAAAACAACTATGGGATGCATTGATATGTGGAGTAAGAAAAGAAAGAGGTACTAAGAAAAGGGAGAGGGTGAGAGAAAGAAAATGTATGGCTTGCACTGTATGTGTGACCAGATGCAATCTCTACAGACTGATAGCATCCAATCCAAAACACTACTTGGAAAGCTAGTGAGTTCATCACAGATATCCCTCTTCACCATCAATTTAATTGCCAAATGTGCCAAAATCATAACTGTCCAAACATCAACAGCTTAACTACCAGAAACCTCAACTGCATTCCCCTTCCCTTCAGTTCTCATTCAGGAGATAGATTTTGAAAAAATTGCATCTTCTTCCACCTATTTGAATATAAATTCCACCTGTTGGCATGGAGTTTGTTCCTCCATAATTTATTATGGAATCCCTAGGAAACAAATACAGCATTGAAAGAACCATGATTATTAAAAATTATATAAAATAACCTGAGTCAAGCCCTTAGAATACTGATGCAGAAATATTACTCATTTCCCAACATTGTTCCATCTGGAAATACATCCCCAGTTCAAAAAGTTGTTCTAATTTTTATATCATAGATTAGATTTTGTTTTGAATGCATAAATCAGTGGAATTTTATACAATAAATTATTTTGTGCTTGCTTTCTTTTGCTCAAAATGATCTGTGTGATAGTAATCTACAAAGATATGAACACACACTTATATAAAAGAAATACCATTAAGACGTGATCACTCTCACCCATTAAGAATTCTGCATTTAAATGGCAAAAGATATAGCTTTTAATTGGTGAATATTTTATTGTCCCAGACAAAAAGGTTGGACAAACACATTCTGGGGGGAAAACCCAGAGAGGAGCAGGTACTCTTTTTTTTTTTTTTTTTCTTAATTAGACCTTATTTTTATTAAGTCTATTTTTATTCTTTTTTTAAAAAAATTGATTGCACATGTATATATATATATATATATATGTATATATATGTATATATTTTTTACATCATTGTAGATCCTGAGGTTCTCCCACTACCCTGTCACCTGTGAACCATCATCTTAATTTCTTGTGCTCATCTCTCTCCCGATTGATTTCATCCTCTTCCCTCTCCCTTGCTCTATGCTTCTGTTCTGCTCACAGCTTGTTGGTTTTAAGTTTACTTGCCCTTTTGTTTGTTTGCTTTCTCTATGCCCTGTATGTAGGTAGGATCATTTTTTTGGCTTATTTCCACTAGCATGATTCTTTCTAGGTTCATCCATGTTTTCACAAATGCATCAAATTTGTCAAAAAGAAAAAAGAAACCAACAACAAGTGCTGCCATGGATTTGGAGAAAAAGGAACACCCTTATACTGCTGGTGGGAATGCAAACTGGTCCAACCATTATGAAAGGCTGTGTGGAGGACCCTTAAATTACTAACAATGGAACTATCATTTGATTCTGCAATCCCACTTCTGGGAATCTACTCAAAGAACACCAAAACACTAATTCAAAAAGATACCTGTACTCTCATATTTATTGCAGCATTATTCACAACAGCCAGAATACAGAAACAACTCAATAGCCCCACAACAGCAAATGGATTAGAAAGCTGTGGTATATCTGCACAATGGAACATTATTCTGCAATCATAGGAACAGGTACTCTTGAGTGATGTATCTATTGGAGGTGAACAGAATATAGACTCATGGAGGGTAATTATTACATAAGCATCAACATTTAAAAGTACATACATTTGCATAAATACATAGCACTCCCAGAGATTTACCAACTGTGATATTCTAAATCAAATGGCATTGACTTAAGTGTAATTCATTGAAATATTTTCTATAGTTGCAAATGCTGGGCAAAACCTAAATATCCCTTGAAATGAAACCAGTTAAATTAATGCTGGTGCTTTTGTTGATTGCAACATGAGTTTCTTGTGAAAATTGAGCCATTTATTATGTTTAGATATAAATGAATGACAAGATTTATTATTCAATTAAAAAATAAAGATATAGACTACAGCTTATGTTTAAGTAACATAGTATTTATTTAACATGTAATTTATACAGTAATGCTTTATTGGAAAATCTTTCCAATAGCAATTACAAAAGACAGTTCTGAGAATAAACAAATAAGTAATAAGATGGGTACAGAAAATCTGTTCATGTTGTATTAATTTTATTTTAAGTGACCAATTATTCTTATAATAGAATGATTAAGAAAATACATAAAAGCATTTCTCGTTTTATCATTCAGAGGTTTGACAGACCATGGTCTTCATGAAGTGATGGTATAGGTCAATGCACTGTTTTTCCCAACAGCTGCTAAAAAGGAAACATTAAGACTCTGATTATAGCAATTATTTTATTTATATATGCAGATATATGTCATTTCACAAATGTAATAAAGTTCTCTAGTACAAACATCTTCAACAATATTTGTGTTCTTGAGGTGTCCACACATCATCGCAGATGTAAGAGTATTTCTTTGAATTTTTCTGCATCAGAGAACATATATATTTTAGAACATTTATATTTGAGAATAAGATCAGTTTTACAAATATTACATGCATGTGTGGATTATTTCAAGGACATTATATATATATATATATAGCTATATATATATAGCTATATATATATATAGCTATAAATATATATATATATATATATATAGCTATAAAGCCAGAAAGCATAATTATAACTGAAACCAGTGGAAATATGATGTATAAGTAGAGACAAAGGAGAAATAGACTTGTTTTGTACATTTAAAAATGTTAAAAAATTCATCTGAGACTTCTGAAACTTTTGATAAGTGGCTAATATAATAAATCATTGTGTCTCAAGAAAACTAAATATAAAAATCTTTCCAGTCTCCTGTAGCTCAGATGACTATGCACAGGACTTGTGTCTCCAGTACTGGTTTGATTGTGACCTAGAAGTTGCAGTTTTTTGTTTGAGGCCTTAGAGCACTTGTTCCACCGAGCCTAGTGTCGCCTCACTAAGATAGTATTTAAAGGTTACCATATTGAGGAAGAATGAACAATACATGGATTTTAAAGTGAGAATTAGTTACATACACAGAGGAAAATGTTGTTTAATGTTAATTTTTACCAAATCCATTAATCCAATGATAACTACTAATCTACTATGCAAAATTATCAATGAGAAACATCACAACTTTTAAATTCTGCTTATTAATTCAGTAGCTCTTCTTTTTACGGTTTTCCATTAGCTTATATGCTCTGTCATGGTTTTCCTCCTGTCTCTTTAACCAGTTTCTTCAGTAATATTCCCTGGTTGTCCTTGCAAGCACATTATCTTACCATTATCTTAGTCACATGAGCTCAAAGTGTCAGGCTTAGATCACCTGATAGTCACTTCTAGCTTCTTAGAGTTACACCAACCATACACTGAGATCAAATAAATTTTTATCTCTCACATTCCTCTCACCTAAAATCTCATAATCATCAACCAAAATGCCCACTTGACATACTCTTAGAGAGCAAGATGTTTAACACATTTATGAAATTTATTGAACTGAATTTAAGTTATTTACCATCAGAAGAAATTCAATACTATCAGCATAATCAATGACCAAATCCTGTCAACATACCTGATTTCTGTCTCATGATCTGACCATTTCACCAGTCATCCCTTCCAGTATACATCGTCATCATACTCTCTCACCTGATGACTGCAAGTAACCTATATGAATCTGTTTCAATTTCCCAAATACATCCAGAAGTTAGACTCAACTGTGTCCAGAATGAGTAAAACAGGTAGCCTGATTTCTTCACTTCTTAGCTTAAACCCTCCACTGTAGGAAATTAAAGATCATATAACTACCTGTGATTTCCCTATATGCTCTCACCCTTGTCACTTTGCTGACCTACTTCTGTACTCCTGAATCTTAGTTCAAACATCACAGGCCCTCTTGTTATTTCCTGAAGCAGTCACATATACACTGCCCATCAGACTTCCACCATAAACTACTTTTCTTGTTAAGATTG
Source organism: Uropsilus gracilis (assembly GCA_004024945.1). Classification (NCBI taxonomy): domain Eukaryota; kingdom Metazoa; phylum Chordata; class Mammalia; order Eulipotyphla; family Talpidae; genus Uropsilus; species Uropsilus gracilis. Next base: position 31,181 of record PVHY01015791.1, on the reverse strand, counting down.
CTGCCCACCTATAGCTAAATAGCTTGAATGTTCAAGTTATTGTCCCAGTGAAGGAGGAAGTTAGGAAATGGGTCTAGGCAATTGTTAGGAACAGAGTGTCCAAGCCTCTGTCTACTTACCAGCCTCACTGAGAAGCACTATGTTGGATACTAGAGGGTGTCCTTCACACCACCAAGTTCTAAGTTCACTCATCAACCTGCACAAGGAGGGTGTGCACCTCCAACTCAGAAAAGAGTGGAATGTCCAGAACACCAACAAATAACAAATGCTAAAGCAATAGACCAAAGCCTGTTTCAGAAAGGTAGACCAAGCAAAGCAGACAAATTTAGTGGCACTCCATAGCCTAGCTAGTCAGCAGGAGACACAATGTGGAGAAACACAACAACCAAAGCCTCACTTCTTGCCCAGTATATCCATATAAACACTTGATTCTTGCTCCCTCAGCAGCTACCCACTTAGGACCTAGCTCTGCTTTGGAGAGCTTACCAGTCCCTTTTCCTATCTAACAAAACACTTCTTGTTTTTCTCTAACTTTAGTCTTGAACTCGAATGTTTTCCTCACTTAAAATAAAAACCATTTCAGATTCTAGGTCTGCTACCAAATACCCTGATTCATCTGATACTGTGCCTTGGATTGACAGCCATCAATTAACTCTCCCTTTCTACTCACCTCTTTCTTCCCCACATTTTCCCTTCTGTTCTCCAGAGTCTGCAAGCAAGCCTTGAAACAAGGAGGCAGCTGACTCTGGTTACTCTTAAGTAATTTGTGTATCACCTATAGCCCAACCAGTTAGAGAACAGGTCTCTTTCTTCCAAATCTGACATAAAATGGTATCACTTCCTCTCTTTTCACACTCTGTTGAGCACTAGCTGTCCTCCTTCTGCACAGTTCTGGTGAGTTTTCTGGAACCCAGTCAAAGTTCTTAAAAAACTGTTTTGATGAGTTCTGTGAAATCCTGAACTTCACAGGGAGAGTGTAAAAGTTCTGCAACCCTTCACTATCCTGTCCTTTGCTTTCATTTCAAAAAGACTCTGTCTAATCCAGAAGCTACCTTTAAAAGATGAAATGTCTTCCTCTTATCTCCATACACAAATAGGTATATGTGATGTGATAGTCAGGAGGAAGGGACTGCACATCACTCCACAGTATTTACCACTCTCTAATATGCTCCATACTTTTTTTGGCATTAGTATATATCAAACCTTCTACATCATCATTCCCACTCCTGGATCAGATTGTAAGAGCCACACAAAAGGACATGTTATTCAACACGTTTATTCATTGCTATAGCCATGAATTCTGTGATTATGTGAAAGACACATTGTGCACACTCAATAAACAACATGCAAAACATTCTTGGACTTTTATATTACCTCCTATTTACATAGTTTAATAGATCATTTTGTCTTTATTTTCCAAACTAGAGTGTTAGACATCAAGTATCAAATCTCTACTAACATCAGTGAATGAAGATTATCAGGAATCATGTGAACTTGAATAAAGCAACTAAACCAAAAGTATTATATCAAATTGTATATTTAAACAAAAAGTTTATTTGGAAATGGATATTTTGTGTGCTTGCATCATATCATAAGCAATATAAATTTCAAGTAAATGAAGGGCAGAATTTACCAAACCTTTTTTTACTTTATTAGATTTTTACCCTTTCTTCCAACCACACTTTTAAAAACATATAGTATCATGAATATATAAGAGAAATATGCAAAAATGAAAAATTTCTAATGAGAAGTCCATACATTAAATAAATGTAAACAAGAATAGCTCTTTGTGTCTAGTTGTGTTCTAATATTACCATTTGGTTGCCTGTCGCAAAATTGGGATCAAATAAAACTAAAAATGGCACTAGAGTGCCTAGGGATAAATATGCTCTTAACCTGTAATCTATGGTGACTTAGAGAAAAGTGAAAAGTGAGAGGAAAACTATAAAATAAAAACTTACAGTTGCGAAGAAGGACGTGAGCCGTCCTGCCACAACCAGGGATTATTAGCTCCTTTTTTATGTAATCCAATCCAATAACTGTATTTTGCTTTTGATTGAATTAATCTCTGCAGGAAAATTAAAGTTAGCATTATTCAGAATTCAACCTTAATTCTATATAATGAAATTTATCAACTATTGGACACATTTATCTTCAAAGATTCTTACAATAACTGAAGAAGGTACTAATTTCTCTAATCTGTTCTGGAAAATTAGAAGTAGTAACCATACATGAAAGAATGATAACTATTGTGAGTTTATATAGATATCCATTAAAAAGGTGTATGGCTAATTAAAGTCAAATCTCCATATACAATAAGATAGAAGGGAAGGTCAGAACTTGGGGAGCAAAGTATGAGGAGGACTAAAACCATGGGATTGTTGGGATTGTTAGTGGAGTATGACTTGAGTTAACATACATCTGAGAAGCTATAGTCTAATCTTTTGAATCATATAAATTGTTCTGTCACTGCCACCTCAATGAAAAATAATACATAATCTTCAGATATATCTAGATATATCTGTACCATTTGGTTTTAAGAAAAAAGAATATATTCTATAAGCAAATTATGTTTTCCAACAGGAAAAGTAAGGGGAAAATTCAAGACAGGAAACAGTGTTGTAGCAAATGTAGAAAGAATGTAACACACACTCCTGGTGGGAATGAAAATTGGTGCTCTCATTATGTAAGGTCGGATGGCAATTGCTCAAAATTTTTTAAAAAATGAAATACCATGCAATCCAGTTTCCTACACCTTAGAATATGTAAAACACTAATATATGCAAGCCAGTAGTTAATTAATTAATTAATTATTCTGTTTTGAAGACATATATACCTTCTATGTTTACTTAATAAGCCACTAATAGAAAACATTAAGGATGGATATTATGCTGAAATTTGGGGCTTATATTGAATCATTACATCAAAGGACATATACATGCATGCTGTAATGACATTATTCTCTGAAACTCTCAAAATGACATCTTTAAAAAAATCAATCTTCTCTTCTAGAAAAGTGATATCCTCTGTTTTTTTTTTTTTTGTTTGTTTGTTTGTTTGTTTTTTTATCATGAGTAAATCAAAATTAATTTTCAAGGAATCTTTCCAGCTCTATTCACTGGTCTATGTTTTTAATTCATTTTTAATTCATTACTTCTATGTACATGAAGCAACTCATGTACAACAGATGAGAGACTCATTCTATTAAGAAGTCTGATGTCTCCCAAACATTGATGGAGAAAAAAAAATTTCAGCCTTTGTACTGCTCATATCATGAAGACCAGTGTTTCTTTTGCCTTGTTTTATCCTGAGAGGCAATACTGAATAGTCTGGTTTATCCAAAATGTGAAGATATAACACATATACTAGAAAACTGGAAATAAATTCAGGGCATCTAAAGTTAGGCTATTTCTTTTGCCTCAGAGCTATGTATTTTCCCAGTCTCATCACACCTGTATCCTCTCCTTTGCAGCACTAGGAATACTTCAGACCAAATCAACTAAATCATATTGGAAGGAAGCCTAAATAATGACCCTAACACAAAAACTTCTCATGAAGCACTTTCTCAGGTTAAATCAAGCATACAAACCTGCTCCATCTCATCATTAATCTTGATGAGGTTATAACCAAACTGTTGGCAGGACTTTTTACTCTCCTCCCAAGTTTTCACTTTAGTTGAAAGATAGTAGCAGCTTTTCCCACAGCAGGACCACTTTCCAGGATGTATGTCACAGCCTTTCCCTTGAAAAGAAAAACGGTTTTGACTCTCATTTTTTATACCATTCGAAGAATTGTACTTTTTGTGTATCCCATCATTTACCCATATCTATTGACCAGAGATTAATGATTTCCCTATGTTCTAACATATATGTTTAGGAGCAGCTCTTCTCCAAGTCTCTAAGAATATTGTGGTACCATAGAGAATCTCTGGTTTCTGTCACCACAGACCCAACCCATTATTAAAAGACCTTTGAGAACATTGATAGCTAAAGTATACATAAATTCAGTAATATGGAGCAGTACTCCCTCAGGATAGAAACTCACCAAAATGAATATATGGAAATTATGTAATTCCATAGATCTGAAATTGGAAATATTTATTTATATGTATAAACCAATTAAATTTCAATTTAACATAACCCTATAAAATAGATTTCTTTAGGAAATGCCAGCATTTGACTAATATAAAAGATTTTTTTTATTTTTAAAAAGGTGAACAGAAGGAAAGTTTCTCTCAAAATCCAATGGAAAGTTTTTAAGTCACAAATTCACATGGGGCAGGATAATTTCATGAAACTAAATCTGTAAGTACAGAGTTTAGATATTCAGTACATACCTGTATTCACTGATGAATATGAGTGATTATTAACTTCTGGTAAGTGAGTATAATTTCCCTCTGAGTCATTCATATTTGCACACTTACAAAGGCTCTGAGAATCTTCAACCCACACTATAAAATTAAGACCATAAATAGCTATAATAGTTCATATTACTATGATTTTATTCTAGCATTAACAGAGTAAATGATACTGAGCACATAGAAATGCAGCCAGAAATAATGTGAGATTAAAATAATTTGATGTGCTATATATATGTATATATAATGTGTTTTTTTTTTCATTCAGAGCTAAACAATGTGATTAGCTCAACATTTAGAATTCTTATAACAGATTTAGTAAAATTACATTGGAAAAGCTCCAAGGAATATCTAGTGTTTAAATTATCTGATATAAAAAGCAATGTATTTTAAAAACTCACAAAATAATATATAAATCAGAAGTTTCTGGTGATTTAAGTTTATAGGCAATGTTTTAATCCCATGGAGATTAATTACACAACTAAGAATCTCCACTTTCATTTCATCATCATCCACTTTCATCCAGAAAATTCAAACATTCTTTTGAAAAAGTTTAGTACAAAGCACACAAGATTTCATCTGCTGAATTAAAACAAGTATAACTACTGCTCCAATCCAGGAATTCATTCATATGTTCTTATAAAGGTTACAAATTAAAAAGACTCATCAAACCTTTGGACCTAACTATTATCATTTATTGTGATTCACTAATTTCTGTATCTGTCTTTTCTTTGTCACGAAGGCTACAAAGTAGAGAGTTATTTCTGGTCAATCTCCAACTATATCACAACATATTCTTAATTAACATCTAAGAACAGCTACACTCAAACATTGAAAGTCACAAAACCACATAGACTCAGATAAATGCTGATCAATATGTATAATTTTCATCACCATTTTATTCGAAATGCCATACTCTATAATTTTTGCATCACATCTATTCAAAGTCATTGCAGATATTTTATGTTCCTTAAAATTACCTACTGACCTTCTCAGGGATGCCCTTATCTGCAACTCCCTCACAGATATCTGCAACTCCCTCACATCAAGCATAAATAGTTCACCCCTCTTGCTTCTCCTCATATAAACACATACATATCCATTGACTCAGCTCAGAAAAAAGAAAAAAAGAAAAGAAAAAAAAAAAAAGCTTCCCTCTAAACAAGTCTGAGACCCTCCCCCTAGTTTGGATCTCACCTCCACTGTACCTAGTGATCAGTCTCTTGCAAATTTGTGTCTCCTGAACCTGAAATATCATCCACTAGTGATTCTGTGTGCCTGCATATTATCAGCTCAGATGCTTTTTTCCACAAAAATCCCTCTTTAGATCTTCTTCTATCTTTATAACAAGCTGTTTCTTTGTTATTTTAGACATTTGTTGCCAGGATAAGATTATTCACAATCTTCAGGTTACACAGTTAATATGGACCCTAAAACATTTTTTTGTATATTTAATTATATGATTTGTTATTTACCTTAAAACTATAGGTAGGGCAGGAATCATAATATTTATTGATTTTTATATTTCACTCTGTCCTATCCTTCTATAGTGCTTCAAACAGTGTAATGGAATCCCACCTCACACATATATTTGATATTTTTGTATCATTTTATTAGTCTTTTTGTATTTGCTGACATCATACTTCTTCAACATTTTAACCTTACACAGTTAACCATTGTGAACAATTCCTTAGATAAATTCTTAAATATTTTATCTACTCCACCGATTTTTATTTTCTACTCTGTGTGAGTATGTATACACAAAGTTTAGCAAGTGTATAATCTTTATAATATTTCATTTTTCACCTGACTCATTGTTCCATATAAAACATGTGTAAGTGATACTCACACTTGTATCCCAAGGCCAGTAAAAGGAAAAGACATAAAATTCCCAGACTTCCAGCAATTATATGCCATGGACATTCTGTACAAAATCAAAGTGCAAAATATATAGTAAGCCCTGATCATAAAAATCTTTCAATATAGTACTAAATGGAATTTTATTCAATGATCTAAGATTGATATCATTATCTCTTGTTGCTGATAAATCGCATCCAATATTACACTCATATACTCTTCATATATAAAGAGCTAAGTGTATAGTTTGAAATATGTAAATACAATTACTATGATAAGCTTTTAAACTTGATGTAATCTGCAAAAATAGGGAAAGCAAAAAATATCCTCTACCTCTCCTTCTGTGAGTAGGATGACTTTTATCCTTCCGTTGCTTTGAATTGTGCAGTTTGAGTTCAGCATAAGTCACTATCTCTGCACTCATTTCTGAGAGTCACAGACAAAAGACAAAGCAAGAATTTGTAGAAATATTTCATACAGTACTAAAAGATAGAGGGGCTCATCGTGAAGTAAATAGTGTTAAATGAATCATGAGCATGATCATCTAAAATAGGTTAAAGTTACCCTTTTTCATAAACCATGAGAATGCTGTTAAAATAAATAGCTATTAGAGTATGACATGTATAAAAAATATATATGCAGCTCAAAAATATTTTTCATTTGTATCTTATCCAAAAGTGTAATTCTCTATTTATATTACACTTAAATAATTTCACAAAAGAAAATATATAACTTCTCTCCCCTAGATACATAAGTAGTGATTAGCAAATAGAAACAATTTTCTAAGACATTATTTTTACATCTTTGCTAGAAATAGATAAGTTTTTTTCAAAGTAAATTTGAATTTTGTGTTCATAAAATATCTTAATATTTTACCATTTGAATCTTACTTTGACAAAAATTGATTTGATCATCAAATAGTGACAAAATGTATACACAGTTTTAAAAAAGTATCATATCTATTAAAATAAAAAGTAAATGTGCTCTATAATCATGAATTTTCCTAGTTAACGAAATTCTGTTTAGACTTTTAGATGAGTATTTATAATCTTTAACATAAGGAAACAAATTTGTAATATAAAACAATTATTTTGATAGATAAATGTCATTAAACCATTCATACTTGTCTATTACACTTAAATTTAGGTTGAAGGAAATTAAATTCTTTTTTAAAAAATGGCATTGAAAATCAGAAGAAAAAGGAATATAGATTTATGTTGTTTAAAAAAAAAGAACATACGTTTTCCCAAATATGTGAGGATTAAAAAATGCAGTTCCTACATAGTGAGTTTTTGATATGTCATTCTGATCATTCCTCTCTCCACCCATAGAATTAACATATCATATCAATTAACACGAATCCCATAATCAACTTTTCACAGCTTTCCAAAACAGTTCTGGCTTTCTACACAGCTTCCCTGGATCATATGAATCACATTGTCCATTAGCCTGACAGCAGGAGTTGGGACCACACACTCTCACTCACTGATCATACCTGGGTGTTTGTCTTGGGTGCCACCAGTTGGAGAAGGAGCTTGAACAGGTCCAGGGTGAGGGTGTGCCGGCTCTCCTGGCTTATTATCTCTGTTCTGAGATGAGGAGGCACTGGATGTGTGTCTGACCTCATAGAGAATGTAACAGAAAAAGAGAACTTATGATCATATGACATTCAACATTCCCACAAAGCATTTCCACTGCTGACTGTATCACATTTACCCACACTGTGTCAGTAAAAGTATACAAAATTGAAATGTTAAATGTTATAGACCATAGATCCACTTCAAATCTAGACACTAATACTTAAAAAAAATTAAAACTTGAAAAATAATTGGCCATCTCAGGAATTCATACAATTATGAATTTATGTGACTATGAAGTGTTTGACACGACTTTTTACATATTTAAAACAAAAGTGAAATACCCATATTCACTCTGGTGATAAATACCTTCCCATTTTATTAAAAATGAAGATAATTCCTCAACTTTTATATGGAAATCATGGTACAAATACATAAACAAAAGTTATACATAAATGTTGCTCTATGTTTATAGCAAATATTCTAACGACACTCAGATTACCTTATAGATAATAGTAAATATAAACACATAAATATTGGGTTGACTTATTTAATACCAGTAGACTGTACTTCATTCTTCTTCTTTCTTTAAATTGTCTGACATAATAAATTTTGTCATTAGATATTAAAAATAAAGGTAAAATGGTAAGTTTAGAACCTTGAATGAATTAAAAGGGATTCCTTCAAATTATCACAATAAAATTCATTCATTTTTCAGTGCAGTCAAAACTGTCAGAGCATTTTTTTTCTAAATTATAATTTTTGACTTAACTAAAAATATGAACTATAAAAGTATGTGCCACACAGAGACAAAAGCAGTTCTTCTCGTTCACTCAACCACATTGTTCTTCAAAGCTCATTCTGTTTATCTTCTCATTCTTTTCTCTCTGTAACTACAGTATAGTTTTATTACATATACTGATGTGCCATCAAAGCTTTTCAGTGGTCTGTGCCATTTTGTAATTGACCTCTACTCTTTGACCTCTACTCTTTGGTCTCTACTGTTTACTAGTTATATATGTAGATATATATATATATATATAATTTACTGTTTCTCTCTATATATACATTTATATATAGAAATATATAGAATCAGCAAACTAAATGTATATATATATATATATGCACACACACATTATATGTATGCATATATATTTTTTATTTTGGTAATTATCAACAAGTTGATGGAAGAAATTCTAATCTCTGATATTATTTTCTAGCATTTCTGTTGTCAATTGTAGGTTGCCACTCAAAAGCACTGAAGTCCTGTCACCAGCTTTTGAGAAAAGTTCATCAGACAATCTGAAAGCAAATATCTTGAATAGCCTCGCATTGCTGAGGTTTGTACAGTATTTTAAGTAACAAAAAACATATAAAAACATGCAAGTTTGCAAAACCTTATCAGTTGTTTTTATACTGTACAACCATCCAGCTGGAAATTGGGTCCAGGACAACAAAACTGAGATCCTCTCACTGTTGGATGCTCTTTGTTTAACCATAATTCAAACATTTTAGATCCATCTCCCATGGCTGTTTTCCTGTCCTAGTCATGAAAGGTCACTTCAAAGGCAGAAAACACTTTTCTAGATGTGAACTCTGAAACACAACTATCAAATTATGAAAAATCTGTTTCTCCTAATTTAAAATGTGTAGAAATAGCAATGTATGAATTAATTTCTGTCTGGTTTCTTTCACTCAAATATATGTTTGTGATAGTTGTCTACACAGACAAGAATAGGCATATTAAAGAACAGAAAAACAAGGTAAATCTCACAATAAAGAATTGTTCATTGTACACAAATAGTACAGTGAACTACTACTAATTGCACCATTTTCTGTGATTACAACTTTCTGAACAAGTCTAAATACCCCTTGAAATGAAATTGGTTACATAAATGTCTGTGAATTATTTAGTGGAATACTTGCAGTTATTTTTATAAAACATGAAGCAGTTTCATATGCATTGGTAGGAGATAAATAACAAGTTATATTTCTCAATAAATAAATAAAGAGGTAGGTAAATGGTTTGTGGTTAATTACTATTGGACTTAGCAGGTAGTAGGCAACATAGATATAGTTCATCTAGGAAAATCTCTGGACCAATAGCTGAAAAACAGTTTGTATTTACACCTGAGAAAAGAACTAGGCAATAAGAAATATAAGTGAGTAAATAGAATATGTTTTCTAATATAAGTACTTTGATGTAAGTAAAATGCACTCATGGATGAAACATATACCTTTGAGAAATTCATCTGTGAATCCTCTAACTCCTAAGAAGTGGTTAATATAATAAGTCCATTATGTTATATAGAGTAACTAATATAAAAACATTTCCGGTTCAGATGAATATGCACAGGATATGCATCTCCAAGTGTAGCCCTGTTTTGTATATCAAAGTGGCTCACATATGTTTCAAATCTTAGTGCAGTTTACCCACTAAACTTAATGAGTTCACACAAAGAGAGCATAAAGTTTGTAAAATTGAGTAATGAGTATAGGGCACATTGATTTTATGTTCGGAACAGGTTGCAATATACAGAGGAAAATGTGACTTAATTTTAATTGTTTTGCCAAATGACAGAAACCTAAGTGATAGCAAGTACTCATTTCTAATTACAAAATTGTCACTGAAATATCACCAATATTTAACTTGTACTTATTAATTCAGAAGCACTTCTCTTTTAAGTTTTCCATATCCTTCATGCTCTTTCAAGGTTTTCTTCCATCTCTTTATCTACATTTCTCAGTAATGCTTTCATGTGTTCCTCTTCCCCCCATTATTTTAATAATTTTCATTTTAAAGGTACTGCCCTCAGATTTCCTACTAGTCACTTCCAGCCTTGGTAGACAAATTTGCACCCCACACATACCTTTCATTAGAACTTCAACATGATGTGTCAAACACTTAGGGGACACCATCATAGATAGCAAGAAATCTAATAGATTGTTCAAGCTTATACCAAAAATTGAACTTTAAATATCTCTATCATAATTAATATGATGCCTTTCTTACAATTTGTGAACCAAAAACCTAGAGTCACCCTTATATTTCCCCCACAAAGTTTTAAATATGTGCAAAATCTGGCCACTTTCCCCAGCACCACACCTGCCAGTCTTCCACAAGCCACCACCTTCCCTCACCTGGATGACTCCAAGTAGCTACCTGGCATCTAAATGTACCCCCTGACAAATACCCAAAAACAAAAGTCAGCACAGTGACCAGAGTCTTTCTTAAAGAGAAACACTTTTCTCACACCTCAGCTCAAACTCTTCTCTGCTTTTCTCACTCCTCAGCTCAAACTCTCCATTTTAAGAAGCAAAAATTGTTATAATAACCTCTAATGTCACAGTTGCTCTCACACTTGTTACCTCTCTGACCTCTTTCTTTCCCATAGCTCTTTCCCCATTACCCTCTTGCTTTTTCCTGTAGCAGCTACACACACTTCTCCTCAGTTTCCTATCATTCACACTGCTTTTACGGCTAAGATGCTGTCTATCTACTTTCCACAGGGCCTGTTTTTACAACTTTTATCCAAAGACAATTCTAGTCTCTGAACACCTCATTTAAAACAATGAAATCACCCAAAGTCTGTTGGATCTTTGGATCTGGGATTTCTCAGCAGGCCCAGCTGCTGCCCCAAGGTAGAGCAAAGGAGCATGGGTTGTGGGCAACCTGCATGGGCTCTCTGGACCACACGGGAGGTGGAGGGAGCCCTGCCGGGGTGAGGGCAGCAGTGGCGGGGAATCAACCCCCTCTGGTTGCTCCTACTCTTGTCAGTCTTTATCAGAAACAAGAAAACCACAAATAACCAAACAGAAGAAACAGATGAGGTGAGGATATGATTAAAAGCCTATGACACTCGATCCCCCTGGGTTGGACCCAAAAACATTTGGACAAAACCATAGAACACAGAGCTGTGGGACCAATATAAATACAACATGGCAGGGTTGCTCTAACACGGTTGCCAGGACCCAGGAGCTAGAATTCTGGCTCAGAGTAGCCTCCAACAAAAATGAGACATACCCGCACTGGACTGTAGAAGGAAGGCCATGATATGGCAGCTGCTGTGACAGCTAAGTGGCAGACCACAATCTTGGAGACCAACCAAACTAAGCATCAGTGAACATCCATCTTCTCAAAGGAAGCCCCCAATTTATGAAGGAGTGGAATCAGGTTCACAAAGCTCAAAACAGAACTTTGATATGAAAAAAAAAAAAAAGAAAAAAAAAATAACAACACCAACACATAGAACAGACAGAGAACAGAAAGAAGCAGAAATCCTACAAAAAGGAACAGTCACTAATGATCTCCAAATGAGTCCAAACTGGCTGCTCAATACAAGTTAAGACTGGAAATCTGAATAGCATGGTTCACCGCACCCCAGGAACACAGCTCTCACTCAAGAGGACATTGCACCAGAAAAAGCAAAAGAGACTAAAGGGTTAAATATGGATCAATGAACAGTGAAAAAAGGAGATGGAGTGATGGAGTGACCAGAGTGGGGGGAATTCAAGGAGTGATGATACCCAAGGGGAACAAAAGCCATACAAAGATGAATGAAGTTTTATGATATCAAAATAAAATTAAAAGATAAAAGAATTTAACCTCTTCCTCTTACCTCCCTACACAGAGAGGTACTCACCATGTACTAACATGATATGTAGTTTAGTGACACTATTTATTTTGCCACCATCCCCACCTTATTATCTGCCTGTGCTTAGAATAGTGAACAGCAAATTGTGAGCCCCCAAAGAACTGTGTTTTCAATAATTCATGGTCTCATATTGTCTCCCAATTACTTCATTTTCTAAACTAACTTCCTGGACCTACAAATTTGTACTGATCACTAATGAAAGAGGCTACTAGGAATTATGTGAATGGTGCAAAACAATGGCATGAAAGGTCTTAATTGCCAAAGTTTATATTCAAATAGCAAAGTTCATATTCAAAATTATTAAGGAGTTGTTCTGAAGTGGAATGTTTTGTAGTTCTTTAATCACAAACAATATAAATATATAAATTTCAAGTAAAGAGAGGGGCAGGTTTTCTTGTTATATTCTTTTTTTTTTTTTTTTTTTTTTTGAGACTAGGTCTTGCTGTATTACCCAAGATAGTCTCAAACCCGCCAACTACAGCAATTCCCAGCCTCTTGCCTCCCAGCTCTTGAACTACAGGTGCGTGCCACCACACCCAGCTTATTGTTATATTTTTACCTTTCTTCCAATCACACTTACTAATCACACAATTACACCGCTAATATGAATGAATATATTATGCAAATAGGCAAAAGCAAGATATTTACAATATAAAACAACCCATTAAACAAAAAGGGAGAGTATATCAACATGTGGATCTGATTGTTTGGGACAATAAGGCTAACATTGGTTTGGGTAGGTTAAGAATTGTTAAAGATGCCTTTGAAGTCCCCAGGAATCTACCTGTTCTTAACTTGTCATCTAAGAATCAGTTGATGAAACAAAAAGAGGGGAAATTGTAAAACAAAAGCTTACATTCTCCTAAGATTTGTGCCATCTTGCCAAAACCAGTGACTAATAGAATTGTCTTTTTGTTTTTTTAGTAATTTATTTATATATACATTTCACATCTTTATAATCTCCATGGTTCACCTTCCCTCCCTGACCATTCATACCCCCCCCAGTTGTGTTCTTCAGTTTTGTTGTTAACTTGTCTTAACTTTTCCTCATCTTTTTGTTTATTTTTCCTATGTCCCATATATTAATAAAACCATTTGATTCATTTGGCTTCTGTCTTTTTCTTCCTGACTTGTTTCTGCTAGTATGATTTCTTCTCAATATGTCTATGCTATCATAAAATCATCAAATTTGTAACTTTTTAACTGATAAGTAATTGATAAGTAATATTACTTATCATTTTTCAATTGATAAGTAATATTCCATTCATCCAGTCATCTGTTTTGGGACATTTGGGTTGTTTCCATGTCCTTGCAATTATAAATAGTTCTGCAGTAAACATTTGGGCACAGGAGCCCCTTTGTACAAGCATTGAGTCTGTTTTGGGTAGATTCCCAGAAGAGCAATTGCTGGGTCAAATGGTAGTTCCATTTTCATTAGTTTGAGAGTTCTCCACACATCCTTCCATAATGGCTGGGCCAGTTTACATTCCCACCAGTAGTATAAGAGTGTTTCTTTCTATCCACATCCATGCCAGCACTTA